>JAYMTE010000606.1:0-16835 GCA_036897545.1 Pelargonium fulgidum
CGGTTTGTTTAAGTGGGTTGGTACTAAGGAGTCTCTAGTGGTAGAAATGATGACCATCTAGATAATGTTTGAGAATGACACATTACAAGTGTTTAGTCTCGTAATCTTTTACATAAACAACTTATCTATGTGATTTGGACAATTTTGTTTTCTCTTTTACTAGTTAGTTTGCGAATAAAGCGACTTATACGTTAGTTAAGTCCTCAAATTCTACGTTATACATTGTTATTGAAAAGAAAGATGTCATCACAAATAGTATTAAATGTTCATCTCTATTTAGATTTAAAAAAGTCCAGCGTCAATAGAACTCAGTTTGTCTACTCACCCTTTGGCACAACTACTTAGTAAAGAGCAATGCAACTTTCAACAACATTTTCGACCCCTTAATTGGTCAATTAAAAGGTGAAATCTCTATTTTTATCTATCGGTTAAGTGAATCTCTCTAATCACAACTACTCGGTCAATCAACATGACTCGTCTCACATTTCACGGTAGCTTGTGAGTTGTAATTTAATTTCTTTTTATTTGATTCCTTCGTATCGAAACTCTCGAACACTTTACCAGTCTCATAACTTTAGAATAAAATACATTCGAATTTTAAATTGAATTAGTATTATAAGAAAAGCAAATAATATCGACACAAATGAGCAAATGGGGCTTTAATTGCACCTTCGAAAGGATCAATTAATTATCCACACCAACCATAAACTAACCATCTTCGTCTTCTTCTTCTTCTTCTTCTTCAAATATGCGAAAGCTCAACTCATGATCTCATTTCTCACAACCCTTTCACTTCCCATGGAGTCCTCTGTTTCCTCCCACAGACTCGTTGCCTTGGCCCAACAGCTCCGCCTCTACAAGCCACCCCCTCTTCCCTTCGACGACATCGAGGACCACTGCATCGAAGACACCGCCGGCAAGGTGGTTTCTCAGGTGGGTTTCGCCGAATCCGCCACCCCAATTGCTAACAACGACCCGGAGAGGTTCACTCCCAAAAAAGCCGCTGTTTTGGTCTGTCTCTTCGAAGGTGACGCCGGCGATTTGCGTGTGATCCTCACTAAGAGGTCTGCTAGACTGTCTACTCACTCGGGTCAGTGATTTTTTTTGTGCTATCTTGTTTGGTTTCTGAGAGAATTTGGAGATCCTTTGAGGAAAATTTTATTGGGTCTGTTGTGTTATTGAGTTTAGTGAAGAAATGAGGCATTGTTGCCTAGGTGTTTGATGAAATGTCTGTGTGAATTTGTTGGGTTGCAGGAGAGGTTGCATTGCCTGGTGGGAAGGCGGAGGAGGGGGATAAGGACGATAGCGAGACGGCAATGAGAGAGGCTAATGAGGAAATTGGGTTAGATCCTTCTCTTGTAAATGTTGTGACCTGCCTTGAACCATTCTTATCTAAGGTACTGCTTTATCCTCTCTGTTATTGCATTATGCCGCTTCGATTAATTTGAACTTGTTGCCGGTGGTTGAGTATGAGTTGGGTTTGTGACTCTGCAGAGTTTTCTACAATTAGAGCAGAAATATCTTTTATGTATGTTTTAAGCTGTGTCTACGGTTATGTTGAGGTGTGATCTATCATCTATAGGTTTAGAGGACCAATTTTAACTAAAAGCTTCGGCTGATAGTTTAGGGCCCAACTTATAGTTTTAGAGTAATGCCTGTCCCATTTTAGCATTTGAACTTGGACCGTCCTCAAGAGATTTGTGAGAGATTCGAACACTTAACTGTTAGGTTAACCATTGCCAAGCTCTGATTATATATTAGAAGATCGATTAAACTAAAAGCTCGGCCTCATAATTGTGAGGAACCAATTAGAGTTTTATACTCTTAACATGTGGGAGCTGTTATTTTGTATTCGTGAAGTAGAGCTCGTAGACTAACCTATGAACTTCAGATAATGTCTAATGTATGTGTGCAGAGGCTCAAGTTACTGGAGGTTACTTGATAGAAAGTATGCAACTTTCAATTGTCATGAATACTAACAGTATTATTGATATGCATGAGTTCTAGATTGTTTCTTCTGTACAAGTTATAGAATTATGCCTCATGGGGGCTTTCTTGAGTATATGTGGAATTGTTCTATGAGGTCTTTGTGGAATCTGTCATAATTATTAGGGTGTCGTAGCTTCCATTTTCTCATGCATGGCTAGTGAAGTTACTGATTATTGCGAAGGAAGAATTAAATTTTGGTTCCTTCAGTTCGGTAGAAGCCATTATAGATCCTCTTTAGCCACGAAAATTGAAGTTGGAATTGTACCTGGTTAAAGTTGCACAAGACATACCCAGTCAAAATCTAATTATCAATCTATAATCATATATGGCTGTAAGTAGTACAATGTGTTGTAGATTCTTAAAGTGGTGGAACATGATTTTGGTAAATTCAGCCTCTGATGGTGGATTTCTCAGGGGAAAGGACTAGGGTTGTACCCAGGGATTAGAGTAGTTGCATCAAATATATAGTTGAGAAGAACATAGGATCATTTGGGGAAGAACCAAAGAAGCCAAGCAGGGATATGAGAGAGTACAAGGGTGTGAGTAGAGTTGAAAAGAATGGCGTAGAAGGAGATGATATTGTGTGTTTCTTTATGCGCGTGAAGGAACCTGAAGAGTTAGAAACAATGGCATCAGAAGGAATTACCAAGACTTTCTAGATGATGATTGTTGGAGTTTCAGTTTGTTGATTTGTTACTGGGTAGGCTTGTTTCTTTGGTCTCATTTTTATTTTGGTCATGACTTACCCAAACCACCCCCATAAAAATAAATAGTATTCCCTCCGTCCCAAAATCTGAGTCCACTTTTCAAGTTTTGTAAGAGTTAATGATAAGTTAGTTAGAGTTAGATTTTCTCATTTATACCCCCATGCCCTGTTGTACAAACTCAAGGAATTCTAACTAACTTGTCTTGTGATATTATTGGTAACTCATACACAGCTAATTAAACATAAAAGTAAGGTGCACCTTGTCTTGGGATAGAGGGTGGAAAAAAGAATGGAATTAGGCATACAACTCTTTCTCCATACCTCATCCGCCACCTATAGCAGCATACTTTTGTTGCTCAGCAATAAAATTATATTTCTTCATATATAAATCCACACATGCAAGTATCAGACTGGTAGGACCCGAAGCACTGAAAAGTGTGCGTAACTTTTATCATTTTGATATTCAGATTGGTTTAGAGTGTTATGATCTGTACATGAGAAATGTAGGATTATAGATGTTCTTTTCACATATGGCTAATTAACACTAAGTTTATAATAATGATGGTGATCTACTCGGCAGTATTGAAATCTTTGCTATATTCAGCTTTTGTACTTGGGTTTAGCAAACATTCATGTTCTATGCAGCACCTTCTTAGAGTAGTACCTGTTATAGGGATTCTAACTGACAAGAAAGCATTCAAGCCTTCTCCAAATCCTGCTGAAGTTGAAGCAGTATTTGATGCTCCCTTGGAAATGTTTATCAAGGTTTGCGAGACAGCTCCATTTTTTCGCCCTTCTATTATATGACTGATATTGGTTCTTTGTAGGAAAGCTTTTTAATTATGTAAGATATTTTGGTCAGGATGAAAACCGAAGAGCAGAGGAGAGGGAGTGGATGGGTGACAAGTACTTGATTCATTATTTCGATTATGAAACCGTGAATAAGAAGTATCTAATATGGGGTCTAACTGCTGGAATATTGATCAAGGCTGCATCTGTTGTCTACCAGCGACCACCAGCTTTTGTGGAGCAAAACCCTACTTTCAAGCTTCCTAGAGTTGTGGATAAAGATAGCACAATGTCTTAAATTATGGACAATACTGTTTAAACTGATCCCCCAATAGTGACCCTTTTTTATTCTTGCAATAAATCTAGAATATTGACTTGTTGAATTAGTATGTTGTTGTCCAGATAAGTATTGAATGTAATCGGGAAAACTGAAAATAGCATGTATGCTCATAATATATGCTCCTAAGATTAGAGAAATCAAGGATACGAGTAAATTTTTAGAGAATATGTTGCAGCTGCGAGCCTCCTCTTTACTCAGGTCAGCAATTTCTGCTATTCTCAAGATTTTACAGCTACACGGTTTTAATTGCCAGGTTCTTGTGCACCTGATCTTTTCTCCTTTTTGGTTTGCAGGGCTTGATCTCAAGCAGAGTTTTACCGTTGCTTGTTGAAAACAATGCGGGCGTCTCTTCATTAGAGTATTCGAGTTTCACCATCGTTTTAGTTTCCCTGTCTGTCATGTTTCTGTTAAACCTATTACAAAAATTATATGTAAACTAAACCTAACTTTATGTAAAGGTTCATTTGCTATACCAAAAATATACATATTATTGGGTGCTCTATTTGAAATCTCCTTAATTTGCACTATGGCTAAACTTTTGTCATTGTTTTGAAATCTCCTTTTCTATTTGAAAATCTTGAGTTTGGTAGGCTACAAAGTGGAAATGAAAGATTGAGATTTCTTTGATCTTTCTGACATTTCTTTTCTAGGAAATGTCATATTCTTGGTTCCTCAAATGACAACCTATGTCAGCCTCTATTGAAACTTTCATTATTTACCTAAAAAGAGTTGATACATTCATATCAAGCTTAATATAGTATGAGAAAAACAGTACATGAATTTCGTATATAACCACTGAGACAACCAAGCAAAAAAACAGAAACTAAAATTTACATGATACCAATATTTCCTTCATTTTACTATGATTTCCTCAATATCATACACAATGTTATTGCCTACATTTGCAGAAAATGTTATACAAACAAAAAGTAGTGAAATTGAGGAAGCAGCAAACAAAACAGTAAACAAGTCTGTCTGAAAAGAATTACAGAAAATGGGCATTTAGATACCAACCTCATCCCTGTCAAACGAAGAAAAAAAATCTCTTTCAGCTAAAAACCTCGTAGAACTTCTCGATGACCAGTAAACCAGAGTCAATTGACTCCAAGGGATCTTTACGAAGACGGTGTCTCAAGCAATTGGGAATAACAGTAGCAATATCCTCTGGAGTTACTTGTTCTCTTCCCTTGAGAGCAGCCAGAGCTTTTGCAGCTCTATTCGTCACGATGTCACCTCTTAATCCATCAACATTTAGTTCAGCACAAACCTTGGAAATTTTCACTCGGAGATCACGATCAATCTGAACAGACGGTAGAATATTTCTAGCAGAGGTAATTTGTTGCTGAAGCTTCTCTTGCTCATCGTTGTAGGATTCCCGAAATTCCTTTGGGTTTTTGTCGAACCTGGCTCTCTCCTCCACAATCTTCACTCTTAGCTCCGCATCCCTAACAGTTCCAACTTGTGCATGCATTCCAAACCGATCAAGAAGCTGTGGCCTGAGCTCTCCTTCTTCAGGATTGCCTGAGCCAATCAAAATAAAGCGAGCAGGATGTGAAATTGAAATACCTTCTCTCTCCACTGTGTTCCATCCAGATGCAGCGGAATCAAGAAGCACATCCACTAAGTGATCATCCAAAAGATTCACTTCATCTACATACAGAATTCCCCGATTAGCTTTGGCAAGGAGGCCGGGTTCAAATGCCTTGACACCCTCCGTGAGGGCCTTTTCGATATCAATAGTTCCACAGACCCTATCTTCTGTAGCTCCCAATGGCAAATCAACCATGTTGATTTTGGTCATGACAACAGTAAGTTGGTCCCCACTTATAATGCTTTCTCTCACCTCCATACCCATGGCCTCCGGGTCCTCGGGATCTGAGTTATAGGGATCGCCATACACTACCTTAATTTCAGGAAGTAAATCCACTAGTGACCTAACAGTCGTAGATTTACCCGTCCCCCTATCACCCATAATCATGACACCGCCAATCTTGGGATCAATCACATTCAGCAGAAGGCACAGTTTCATCTCGTCTTGTCCTACTATAGCAGGAAACGGATACACTGGCCTCTGGCTTTCCTTACTAAGCTTCCGGGCCTGCATATCAAACATTTAAATATCTTCATTTGCATCACCTCAAAACCTTATCCATACGTTTCTCCCAAAAAAAGCATTTCTCCTACTGCAATTCACATATAGATTCCAACAAACACCTAGACTACAACCAATATTGTTTTCTAATCCGGGATGGCAAGTTTTAGAAACAAAATTAACAACAACAATAAGTACAACTTGTGAGTGCACATCTTGGTAACCAAAGATAACCAAAAGATAGAACCTTATAAAGTATAGTTTGTGCACATCTTGGTAACCATAAGAACAGTAAAATTTGACATAGAATCTAATTTGACCTAAGAACAAGAAGATAAAGAAAAGCATTACCTGATCAGCAGGATTAATTTCAGTAGCCACATTTGAAACAGAAACATGGAACTGAGCCCTCCCCTTCTTGCCCTGAACCCCAATCCTAATTCCACCATAGACCTTCCTCCCATAACTCAGCCCTGCAAAATCACAAAATCGACTCAAAACACAACAATCTCCAAAACCCACCACTTATCTTCACCAAAATGACCCAAAATGCACAAAAGATAGGAACTTGAACGCATAAAATGAGAAGAAAGAAATTGGGTTCGTGAGAGATAAACCCAAGAAACAAGAGAATGTACCTGTTGGTGAGGAAAGAGAGAAAAGGGGAGGGTTGGAGGAAGGAGAAGAGAGAGGACGAGAAGCAAAGATTGCAGTGGAGGTGGTTCCGAGTAGAGACGCCATGGGAGTGTCAAAGCAAGCGTTGGAGAGTTGCGGAGGAAGTTTTCTTGAGTCTCACTGCTTCTTCATATGGATTCTTATTGGTCCATTGGGTTGCGGATAAGAAGAATCAGAAGATAGATTTCATTGCCCTCTTGCCTTTCTTGGTTAAACAAGTAAATAAATGAAGGAAAAATATTTTATAGAAGGACCCCTATATTTTACATTTTTTTGCACCCGGCACTTCTATCATTTTTTTCGTGACGGTAAGATCCCATAATCTATGCATCGTCTCATCCGTTTGTTTTTCCATCAATTAAGTTGTGAAATGACTGTTATACCCTCATCCATTGAACATGAACTGTTAGAAGCTAGTAACCTCAACTTCAAACTTCAAACTACTCTCCTAAACTCACTCTCTGATCAAGCCCTAAGAATAATTTTAGAACCGTCATTGTGAAGATTCATACCTGTCATTATAAGAATTTGAAGACTTTGGGTTGACGAATGGAGCATGAAGGTTTCAATGCAAAAGGAAGCTGTGATTTCGTACAAAGAAACATATGTAGTTTTGTTTGTTCTGGCTTCCTTTTTTGTTTAGTGATTTCGTTAATGGAATTGAGATTTAGGGTTTTGGGTGTGATATTTCAGACATTGTGGAATAGGAACAGTTGGTGATGAACCTAAGTTGTTGTTTATGAGTCTAGAAGAGATTAAAGGTCTTATTGAATATAAAGTATAAGAAATTTCAGTTTGACGTTTAATTTTTGTTTTATGATTTTTTTTTTTTTTTGAATTTGTGTGTTGTGTTTTAGTTTCAATTTGCAAAAATTTTTAGTTTTCATAAAAATAATCAGTTTCCAGCCAAAAAATAAAATAAAATAAATTCCGGCAAAATATTTTAGTTTCCAGTGACATATCAAGAACATGTTCTTAATTAATAAAGAAGAAGGATAAAAGTGAAGGGTATTTTTAAAATTCAAAATTAAGTTGGGTCATGTGCTAGGCACATAATAATGTCATTTATGGTAGAATGAAAGATCATGAGTCCTACAATTACATCATATGTGCCTAGTGTAGAAGGTGTAAAGAACATTGTGTTCTTCCGTAATTACTCCTAAAAAATAAGTTATGGTACCCAGCTTTCCATATGGCGGACATGTCATCATATGCTCTTTTTGATAGTCATTGCAATTGTAATATTTTATCTATGAATAGAGAAGTTGTAGCCTCACCTCATCAGCTTGCTAGACTAGGTTCTAAAGGCCAAGGAAAAATTTGGTGTTGTAATAATCTGAAAATTTCTGCCTTGTTTTAATGTTTCATATATTATGCTTTATGTTGTAAAACAAGAAGAAAAAAAAAAGGACTTCAAATTTTTTTACACAATCTTTCAACTAGCATATAAAGGCACATACATGAACTCTCCATGAAAAATCTTCTTTTTAACAGTATAAGCTGTGCAGTAGTTATTCTTAGAAATTTCTTTGCTGGATAGAGTTGGCATTAAATATAAATGTTTGATTATCGTTTTGTATTTGTCTTGGTACTATTATTAGTATAATTTAGTGGTCTCTATCACAGTAATTTATCTATTAATTCTTCTCCTCCTTAGTCCAGACCATTGGGACAAGAAGAAATTGTATGATCATGAGCTGTTGTTGTTCCTGCGATGACTGTGAGTGCAGGCCCTTGGGTTTCCTGCTCGGTCTTCCCTTCGCCTTCCTCGCCCTCATCATCTCCATCGTCGGAGTTTTTGTTTGGATAGTCGGGTTTGTTTCCTTTTCCTTTTCTTTTTTCACTCACAAAACCTCTTTAAATCACAACATACTCAAAAAAGAGTCGAACGATTAACTGTCGATAGAAACTTGCAAAAGAGTGAATTCACGGTTGAATTTTTATTTATGCACTTATTTGTCTTTATTTTTTCCTCTTCAATTACTAGCAAAAGTCTTATTGAAAGCACAAACTAGTGCACAAGTCTGTAATTGTTAGCAAGGATTTGCTAAAGAATGATTCAACCGTTAGATCTCATTTGTGCACTTATTTTTACAACTAGTTTGTGGAGGTATATTTTCTCTATATTATTAATGAGATTAACTTAAATTCATAGATGAATCCAATAGGTCTTGTCTGGTAACATTTGCAAGTCTGCACAAGTTTTTGCACACTCATTAAAATTATGTCAACTTGTCAAAAACATCAGTTTTTCTCTCACTACTTTTGTATTATTGAAGAATTAAAAATAAGTACTTTTTTTATTTGTTTCAAAATAAATTGAGAGAGAAAATTTTTTATTTACACTTTCTAACAATGGTTAATAAAATTTCAACAAATAATATACAATATTTTTTTTATACTTTTGTTTGCAATATTATTATTTTTTTTACTTTTGTTGCCAAACAATAACCATTCATGGAGGTGTTTTTTACAAGGGTAAAATGCCTCCAGCCCCTGGATTTGCCAAAATTTTGGAGATGACCTTTATGGACTTACCATATTTGTATGAATTCATATAAACGACGTGTTTTTATTTTGTTCCCGATTGAATCACTTCAACTAATGCATAAGATTGATTTGATGAAGTTCTTACTTATATATTCAAAAATGATATAAATTAATTAGGTAGATATTCTTAATTAATTTGTTAGTTTGGTTTTGTGTATTTCGTAGATTGGCGTTGACATGCATATGTCCGTGCTGTTTATGCTTGACCGTCTTGGTTGAGTTTGCTTTGGCCTTAATGGTTTACTTCTAAGATTCCTTGTTAATCATATGGCTTTTTTGTAATTTCTTTCATGCTTATTCACTTTGTTGCACCACATCTTTGTTTTTACCCACTTGCGTAATATCAACTCATGATTTCTTCCTTGCTTCGTTAGATTCTGACTTAAAACTTCAACAACAAAATATGCACGATATTCAAGTCGAATTATCACTACAAAAATTCTTGCTTTTGGCAACAACTAAAATTATGCAATCGCCTAGAGTTGGACTTAGAAACAATGACTACTGGACTGACATGGATAAAAACCCAATAATAGTGAAAATTTTAGCTTTTATGCTTTTGGTGACAGCTTTTTTGTCGCATAAAACAATACTTTCCGTGATAAATTAGCTCTAGTAGTGCACATGAGACTTTTCATGACAAGACATTTGGCAGCAATCAATTATTGACTTTCCACGACAAGATATGGATTTGAGTGACTGGATTGACTGTCGCGAAAAATAAAATTTGCTGCGGTAAATTGAACAATTTTTTTAGAGTAATAATGCTTATAGTTTTGCTTTTCCTTCCACACAAAAAAAAAAAAAAGAAAAAAGAAAAAGAAAAAAGGAGAATGATCTAAGGAAAACAAATGGTAAGTTGACAACCTAAAAGCTTGAAAACATTTTTATCCAAGTAGCCAAACCCAACTCCTAGACTCCTAGTCCAGATTGATTTGAATATCGCCTCCTCCAAGTAAACCATACCCCTCCATCCTCGTATCCATCAAGTCCTGTAAACAACATATGCAATAAGGTTGTCAAATAGTAATTGACAGTTTTGCTCCCCATGTCTGATGTCCGACTCCATCCATGCACACATGATCATGCAACTGAACCCATAGGCTAACACGAGATGGCTCCGGCCTACTCGATACCTCTCCCATTTTCTGTGTTTTTCAAACACACACATGGTTGTTAAAGGTGCATGACCATTATGTTGAGAGTCTTTTGACATCTGGTTCACAGAAAAACTGGAACATGGATATACTAACCTTCATCACGAACCATCATCATGTTGAGAAACTTAATCATTGTCGAACCATGGCCTCCATTTCCATACTCTCTACTTGGCACATTCATATTGATAATTTACATACACAAAACACATCAATTAAATATTTGAGAAAAATTTATGATTTTTGGAATTTATTTTTCTTATTATTTCAGAATATTTAGATATAAATATACATTTTATTTAAAAAACTTTAAACCATAATAATGTTTTTCTAAAAAAATTATATTAAATTAAAAAAATTATTTTAATCAAACATCCTAACACAAAATACAAATTTTTGAAATTTAAATCGTAATATAAAAAAGTGAAAACTTGAGAATGAAAAACTCATTTCATAATGAAAATGAAATTGAAATGAGTGTGTTATAATCCAAACACCGTCAATAAAAACTTATTCTCATTCCCATTTCTGTTCTCAAACTAGAAATGTTAATCCAAACCCAGCCTCAATCCATTTGAGCAACCTTATTGGGCAAACCAATATTATGTCAAGTGAATCAATGGTAACAAACGCTCAGTGAATGGCAGATAAAAGGGGTTAATAAGCCCCAGCCCCAACTGTATCAACATTACATCAATGCCATAATCAATTATATAAAAGCATTTCAATGACACACCATTGAAACTTATTAACATTCTCTTTCGCAGATGATGGTACAACAATTCGTAAATACTCTGCTACATAAGCAAAATTGCAATCATCCTCTACCTTGCTACCTAATTGTTTTGGGCAAACTTGATACCCTTTTCAATTGAGGATTTCAGTTCCGGTACGAGCAGCTCGAGACCTTGTTTCTCGTAGTCCGACATAGGACCCAGCTCAAGAACTTCCTCCACACCATTCTTTCCCAACCTCACCTGATCATTCAGAAAAAGAATCTGATAAACCATGTGCCTATTTGGATAAAGTTAAGCATATATTGCACAAAACTATATTAAACTTTGCATGTGTTGCACACAAGTACGTTGAACTTTAAAATAGAACAGGCAACTACTCTCATTTTCTATAAGTTGCACCGTTAATAACAATATTGATTTTTATTGAAAAGACAAAAACGACCCTATAAAATATGATTATTTCTGTTCAAGTTCAATGTCATTGTTGTGCATAGTTCAATGTAACCAAATCATTTTATGTTGGGACATTTTTGTCTTTTTAGTAAAGTTGATGTTTGACGCCGAGTGCAACTTATCGCTTGTATGTGTACTTAAATTTTCATTTTAAAGTTCAATGTAGCCGTGTGAAATACGTGCAAACTCAGTGTAGTTTTCTACAATTTACCCAGAAGTTCAACTATTATGTATGTAGAAGTTCTTATTTACCCAAAACAATAAAAAACTTAGCGCCAAAAGAAAAACGGTTCTATTTCAATTACCTTAGAGGCAAAGAATGGGAGTTCAGTGATGCTTGATTGGACAAAAGCACATTCAACAACATCTGGAACTCCATTAAGCCCCTTCAAACAAGCATCAGCAAAGATGGCTCCAGCATAGCTGCAAAAACAAATAATATCTTATAATCCACAATCTACAGGTACAAATGCACACACACACATAACCGTACATATTATGGTTTTTAACTGTATTCAACTTAAACTCGATAATATGTAAAAATAAAGCTAAAATAAGTTCAAACAATACAAACAACATGAATAATATCCCACAAACAAATAATAATATGTTATAACAGTTTATGGACAAAACAACTTAGGATTTATGTTTAAAGAAAATTAAAAATGATTTCTTAATTAAAAAATAGGACTGCGTGCCCGAGACGTGTCAGAGTGTGTCGAGAAAGCGCCAGACCTTCAGACTATGACAGAGGAAAGTGCCGGTGCTTCATAGATTAGTAGGTCCATTCAATCTTCCAGAGAATGCATCAAACACAATATGATAGTGCATTTATTGGTTAATCAACTTTCAATACATAGTACTAAGCTATGAAGCACCGACACTCTCCTCCAGCACTATGACGGTGTCCGACACTCAAATCTGACACGACACTCTTTCAATACTCTTCCGATTCCAAACACACGTGCCCTAATTGTATATTTTAAATCATTTTTTAATTTTTTTTTGAAAAAAAAGCCCAAGTTTTGTTCATGTATTGTAATCAATTGGTCTTTTTTCTTAATTGTTTTGAGTTTCGGATGATTTTTTTTTTTTTTTAGGGAAAGGGTGAACTTATGTTTATTTTAGTTTGATATACTATCAAGTCAAATTTGAATGCAATTAAAAACCAAAATACATATAATTTGCTATATAAAAAAATACTTATTTAATTACAAAATTAAACCGTCGGTGACGCATCCGTGTTGTATTTTATTGAAAATGGTGAACCACGTGTCCGAAACGTGTCACGAATCGGTATTGGTGCAACATAGGTACTAAGTTGAGCAACAAGACCATGTGGTTCTTTGAAAATCTAATTGCTTACAGCCAAAACCCGGAAAAATAATAATCATTTAAATCTTCACCAATTAAACCCATAAATCAAGAAAAACAAGGTCATGACTTAAATCTATACTTACGCCATAGAAAGGGTGGCAGATCCCTTCCCAGCCTTTGCTTCCACAACCTCCGTCCCTCCCTCTTGGGTTCGCTTGGTAAGAGCCTTGATAACATCATCAGGTAAATTTGCTTGTGGTGTAGCCTATTAACAATATTCACCAAAACAGCAATGTAATCATTCAACCAGTAGCCCATAGTAATTAATGGCACAAGGCGCATAATGGCACAAGGCGCACAATGGCACAAGGCGCACAATGGCACAAACCCCTATAGGCACTAAATTATGTTAATGATAAAATTGATATTATGTATAAAAGTCATCATCACTACGACTATGCTTTTTACGCCAAAGATCTAAGACTAAAACCTAAAACGAACTATGAAACGTAAAATCTAAGTATTCTAGTAATCCTATTGTGAAAATTGGAATAAGAAACACAATCAACACTTTCTTATTCCAACTACATTAAACGAGAAAGAAAGATAACCATACCTGTGAAAAGAGGGGAAGAATGGTTATGCCAGCATGACCACCGACCACTGGAACATTAACACCTACAATTTAGGAGGAAAAATGTCAGGAAAAAAAAAAAGCAGGTTAATGGAATAATCAGTTTCTTCTTTTCTCCTCCTAAACCTATGGTGATTACCAACAACTCCGAGAGGAAAGAAAAACAAAATTTCATCAGTGGAGCGCATGGAAGATTACTTACACAAAATGGTCAGTTTAAAGTACTAATTAGCAAACAATTTAACAGTCCAAAACTCCAAATCTTAACCATGTATAATTATCAAAAAAATGACATAACATGATATCAATTGGCATCCAAGCAAGATGACTAGATACCAGTAAACATCATTTTAACTGAGTGCAAAGCTCTTTCCAACAAGTACATGGAAAATAGAAAAAAATTCAGCTCTCAACAAGATCAAGTAGTCAAAATCCGAAGCATCTATATCTAGCAAACATTGACAAAATATGAAATCAATTGGCACCATAACAATTGACAAGAACACATGAACGCCAGTAACCATCATTTCAATAGAGCATGTAGATCTTACCAACAAGTAGATGATGCAAAACAGAAAATAGGATTACTTTTTTCAAATCTAACAAAAAAATCTGACTGTCAAAAAGCAGAAGTATAACAAATGACATTACAAGAGATCAATTAGCAACTAGCAAGAAAACAAGAATGCAAGTAAGCATCAATTCAATTGAGCAACAACACATGCATAACAAAACAAAACAAAACAACGGATTTTATCAATACTATAAAGCAAGAAAAGAAGCATACTCTCAACAGGAACATTAGCCTTCTCAGCATAGAAAGTTTTAGCCCTGACCACATCAAGCATAGTCACACCAAAGAGCTTCTTCTCATCATAAGTGCCTGCCTTCTTGAAAACCTCGGCCGCAATCGGCACAGTCGAGTTCACTGGATTGCTTATCATATTCACAACTGCCTAAAAACACATACACCAATTCAATCTTCAAACAATCTAAACCCTAAAACAAGAACAAAGAACACAAAATAAAAAAATAAACTCCAGATCAGAACTCACATGGGGGCAGTACTTGGCAATAGCAGTACAGAGCGATTTGACAATACCGGCATTGATGTTGAAGAGATCGTCACGAGTCATCCCAGGCTTCCTCGGGACACCAGCAGGAATAATCACAACATCACATCCCTCCAAAGCTTGACCTAGTTGCTCCTCTCCCGCAAACCCAGCAACCTAATCCCACAAAACAAACTTCAATTTTCTCATCAATCAAACAGGATCGGACAGATCAGAGGAAAAGGAGAGAAACCCAATACCTTAGCCGGAGAATTGATGTGGCTGACGTCGGCGGCGACTCCTGGGGTGCCGGCGATATCGTAGAGTGAGAGACTGGAGACGAGTGGGTTGAGTTTCATTAGCAGAGAGAGTGGCTGGCCGATGCCACCGGCGGCGCCCAAGATCGCAACTTTCCGATCTGGGTGCGATGACCCAGATGAGTAAGATCGATTGGCTGATGATGCGGCCGCCTTTCTGAGAGAAGAAACCAACATTGAGGCCTTCATTTTCTGAGGAAGAATTGATGCGAAAGTGAATAGTGCACTAGGGAAAGCGGGGAGATGGGTCAAGGGGCTTTTTATGGTGTTACTAAGGGTTGGGTTTCCGGGAAGTCAGCCTCTATTCTCTATGTGGACCTAAGGCTTCCACATTGGGCCCGACCCGGAACCGCAAAGAGCGGGTCATTTATCGTCAACCCGAAGCCATATTTTTGCGGGTCAGCCCGCGGGCACTCGTGAGTTTATACCCGAAAGGCTAGTTTTAGTACGAGCATTCCTAGTTGCATAAATTTGTAGCTGGAATGTCAGTATGACTTCACACAAATACTCTTAACTATACATGTTTTTCATCCAAGTACTCTAAACGTTTTTTCACATTAACGAACATCTCAAATTTTTAAATGAAACGGTTAATAACTCTGTCAATATACGAAATGAAAAGACTGATTTATCCTTTGATAAATGCCTAATTTTTTATTTATGTTACAAACCCTAATCTCATTTCAATCAATTGGGTAATGGAAAGGAGATAGCCCAGCACCATCTGGCTCTACCACTCGGACGCCGTCTGGCACTGCCCTACATAACTCGTCAGTGTCGTTGTCTGTCTTTCTTCTTCCACGCACGACCATGTCCTGCATCGAGTGTCTTGATTCAAGAGAAAAAAAAAATAGTTGGGTGAAAGAAGAGATCGTAGAGCATAGCCACTGGCGACTCCGTTGCTCATGTCATATTTGTAGTGTTCATATATCGCTGCTCATGTTGTTTTGTGTTTCATATTTTGTTTAGTTTTTATTTGCAAGTTAGATTAGCTCAAATTTAGTTTTTGTTTATTTGTAGATATATGTGTTGGGTTAGTGACGTTGGGGGTTTTATTTAATTTGATGAGTTTGTTGATTGGTAGATAAATTGAAATTTTGTTTCATATGGGAGTTCAAATTATGTGATTTGGTTCTAAATAGATGTGGATTCGAATTTCGTTAAGATGTGCATTTGATTTGTTCCACTATTTTTGTAACAACCAAATTTTGAATTTCTTGAAAAAAAATTAAGTTTATTTTTTGGGATTTATTTATTATTTTTTTGCAAAAGATTTCATGTATCACCGGAAAGTTCATGTGTTTAAAGTTTCCAACACCGAAATTTTCTTAACACGTGAATCTTCCGGCGGTTCATGATTTTTTTTTTTCAGAATTTTTTTTTTCAAATTGTTTTATTAATAACAAACTATTGGTATGAGAAATACATTGTTCCAAATACTATGGTGTGGCAAACTCTTATAGTGTGATGCGAATGTGCAGTTCATGTGTTTTTTTATGAACAGTCATAGTAAAGAATATGAGGTCTCTATATCAATACATGATGCGAGGTATTTATGGTATTATGAAAATGTTAGTCATGATAGAATAGGCAAAAATTTTGTTAGTTTTAACTAATGAAGTTAAATTTAGAAACTCTAAGAAGTTGGTATGAAAAACGTTTAGGGTGCCTTGATGAAAAAGATGTATAATTGAAGGTGGTTTAACTATTTTGACTCGGTCAAATCTGATGTTTGAAAACGGTGTCATACTGGCTTTTTCCTACTCCACGTCCCTAAGGGAGTTAGCACCTTGGGCTGGAGTTTAACTCGGGTCGGAGCTTCTGGTGCTGGGTCCCGGTTCTCTCTCCTGCAAAGACCAACGCACCGTTAAACGAAAACCCGGATGTGTGTCCGAGAAACCGTCTCCGACGTGAGAATCAGAATCTCTACACAAACGTTTGAATGTAAACTTAAAGATTCGAAGATCGTTCGGAAATTGCTCGAAGATCGTTCGAAGATTTCGATGAACTTTCGAAGAATGCAAAAA
>JAYMTE010000607.1:0-16822 GCA_036897545.1 Pelargonium fulgidum
GTCTAAGTACTCATTTTGGCCAAAGTGAGGAGGAGTGTTAGCTTGGAGGGATGCTTGTCTTGACAATTCCTCTTACTCAGTATCTTATTTGTAGCTTAACCCTTACTTGCTTTTGTAGCTTACTCTAAGTCTTATTAGTTAAACCTTTCCAATCGATAACTATAAAAAAGAGGTGCAGTATCTAGGGTTACTTTACTCCGATTGTTGCTATATTAATCACGCTTCTTTTAGAACAAGGGCAGTTTTACACTTGAGATTTACAAGTATTTGCTTAGTCGTTCAGATGTATAATTACCAAAAGATTTTTTAGCTAGCTATACATACAACCAAGTTAAAACCTCTTACTCATTTAGTCATTTTACTAGATATTAATATTCGAGCGAGTCTGTATATCTAGTCTTTTAAGCTTGTTTTCCTAATATCGAATTCAACCAGTGCTATAAATATCTCATGCTTGCCCTTTTTCAAGAACTTTATACAGGAGCTCAAAAGGGATCTAAATATTTACTGATAAAGAAAGAACCTTCCTTAATTCTTTTCTTTAGTGGGTTAGTTAGTAGGGCAACATAAAATTCACAAAGGTAAAGGTTTACTGTAAATAGATGCTTTTCAAAGGGAATGTCTCCTTTTCTACTCCCGAATTTAGTAATGGATCCATATATATATCTATCTGTAACTGATGAAACTAGATCTTTTACAAGGCAAAAAGAATAAGTCATTTTGATTCGCTCGGATAGATCTTTTTCCAGGCTATTCCTTTGAATCAACTCTGAGACTCTTTAGGACTTTAGGAACTGGGTAGAAACCCGGTATTGCTTTTGTGTACTGTACTACTTTAGGTTCTAGAATTAGGGATATCTCGATGTAAGAAGCTTTCCCTTAAAATAAAGGGCCACTTTACAATAGAGTACAAATTATCCAGGATAGAAAAGATATAAAATGGGGGGGCTCCTTTAGATTGTGAACGGAAAAGCTTGTACAAAGAAGTTGTGTGTGCTTTCACTACTTGTATTTATATCATTTATAATGAAAAGTTCTCTCTACTGAAAGGACTCCCGGGGGTTCTTCCTAAAGAGAATGCCCCAGAAACTCGTAATTACGTATGGTACTCGATCGAGTCTGGTTACCTAGTTGCGGGACTTTTAAAAAGGGGCGACCGTGTTAAGTTATAGCTGCTACTGTATTCCTCCTTATTCCAGCATGCGAACTCCGGGTTATATAATTGAAAGAATTCCTTAGAGGTTTTGTGTAAAAGAGAGGGTCAAGTCTTTAGAATTTGATAGGATATCCACTTGAATTTATCTTACTTAGTCCCTTTACACCAGCGTTCGAATAATACAAAGAAATGTCTATAGTATGCTTGTGACCGACTATTGAGTAAAAATGTCAGAGGTTTTCATACCGAAATAGTACTGGGTTTTAGTAGGGATTGTACAAGGGCCCTTCTCTATCTTTGACTTTTAACACCACTATACCACTTTAAGGGGCTACTACCTATTATATAGTATATGCCAGCTCCCTTTAAGATCTAAGTGTACATTCTATGACTTTTTTTTTGCAAGGCAAGGGCTTTTTATTTGTATTACTCATCTTTTCTATATTCTATACGCGATTCTTGTAAATATACCTTTAAAGCAAGCTTTTGAAGATCCTTAATTCTTTCAGAAGTAAAATGCAACTGCTTTTAATCAAATGCCAAAGGTTCAAGTCCAATCGCTCCTCTTATTCTCAGTCTTTCCTCGGCGCTGCTCTTACGATTATACCTTTACTTTGTGATCCCGGATTTCTTATTCTTGTTTCATAGAATTGAAGTTGAAAGTTTTAACAGCTGGAAGTGTTTATAGGCAGGTTCTGTTTTCCTGGTACCTGTATTTGGCTTTGGGAAGAATTCCTGAACAAGACTAAAGGGTTTCTAAAGGGAAGCAGCTTTCTGGATATGCTTTCTGGGATATAAATAGTGGGATATAAATGTCTGCTTTATTTTTGTTGTAGCAAGGTACGAATTCCGATCGATAGTAGGCCAAGCTCTTTGTATTCTTTGACTGTGAGTGGATAACATAAACCTGATTCTATTTCTTTCCTTAGATATTCCTGGTTTTGTATTGGGAATTTGAATAACATAAACAGAGTCTATTTCCTTTTGAGAGTAGATTCATTCCTAGTATTTTCTAGATCTAGACTAGATAGTTATAGACTCTCTGATCTCTTAGTGGAAAGAGAATTCTTAATCTTATTCCTGATAGTAACTGTGGAAGAACTCAATTAAATAAAGACCTGTAACTATAGGAATTGTACCTTTGATATCCTTAGTTGTACTAATTCGTTCCCTGTCCCGGATATTCCTAGTATTACCCTTTGAGGAACTTACTTTACTCTCTAAATCGGTACTCTTGTATTTTGTTGCACGAGCCAAGCTAGGAGTTTTTGCCTTTGGAATTTGTTAGCTTGTCCGGTCTATGTGCAAAGGCGAGCTTGCTTGACAATTTTGTATTAGTATTCGAGGAACACGATAGATACAATACAGTTTATGTTAGAGGATGAGCTTAGACTCACTTTCATGTCTAATGGATTTAGGTATACAAATAGAATGTCCTCTTCTTAGGAACCAACCAATCTAACTAACCAGTCCTTTTCGGTATTTTAGCTAACTATCCACTCACTTGCTCTTTGGAATGTATTCTTCTGTCGGTGTTGCTCTTTCATTGCTAATGTCCTCAACCTAAGCCTAAGCAAGCTCTCTCTCTTTGCTTTTGTTTTGTGTTACTAATTTGAGAGTAGATTCCTAAGCTATTAAGATGGTATCGCAGTAACTATTCTGTACAGAGTATTCCATACCTATCTATCTGTCCGGTAATTGATTCTAATTCTAAAGATTCTAATCTAAGCTGATAGCCGGTAAAGCAACTTGTTCTAATGACATTGACGGTAAAGAATTCTAAAGAGTAATTACTCCTTATCAAATTCTAGTCTCTTGTATGTAGGTAATGAAAACGAGCCAAAGCTAGCTCATTGCAGGTACAGATTCTATATTCTCTTCTTTGTTTTTGTATTCGCATGAGATGAGGTAAAGCAAGTCATAGCAGTTGTTCTTGTAATCTATGAGCAGGCAGTTAATCCTAAGTCTTAAATGTCTTATTCCTTGCAGCTCTTGTCTTGGCTTTGGAATGTACTTGGTAAGCATTGATGGTAGAAACCAGCTAATGGAGCTCTTAACTATCTTAGCTAAGTGTTAGCAGTCCTAAGTGAGTGAAGGAGGACTTTAGAGAGGCTTATGGAACTTGTAGAGCATACAAAGGAAGTGGAGTTGAAGGCAAGTGCTGTTTGTCTAAGAATCCTTTACCCCCAGTTAGACTAGAATTCAGTTACTTGGTTTTCTCTTATATTCCATTAGAACAATTATCGGAAGAAAGCTCTCTATCTAATAGGATTTCTAGTTAGGTCTAGTTAGGAATCTCAAAACCAAGAATACAAATTCATAGTACAATTATCTGTTATCCTTTACACATAGGATCGGAAGATATCTGTACGGAAGAGTACTCTTAGACTTTAACTCCTTTGCCGGCTTTTCCATTAGATCAGTTCTCCTCCTTTAGCTTTAGCAACATAATAGCTTTCCATTAAGACATTGTTAGGATTATCTCCTATTCTTGCTTTACATACTTCTTCAGAAATAGCAACTCTAATTCTCATACTCCTTTACCGGCTATACAGAACAAAGCCAAGAGAATTAATTCAGAGAGTTCCTAAACAATCTGTAAGAAACTCCTAGGAATCCACTCTCAAAGAAGAAGATAATCTGTATTCAGCTTCCTTTCCTTCATCTGCTTCCTTTGCTTCATTGGTTGGCAGTCCCATCCTAACAAATCCAATAAAACAAATCCTAGGTTTCATAAGCAACAAAGCCAATCTATTTCTCTCTGTTATTCAGTTCTACTGTCCCAACTGCAAGAACAAGAGAATCTGTTTCTTTGTATTGACTCATTTGCCAGCGTAGTCATTAGCATGATTCATATTACACTAACCTAATTGAACTAATACAAGCTGCACTAGCAAAGACAGGCAAGCTTTAGCTTGGACAGCTAAGAAGATAGAACTTGAACAAGATTCAATGTAGGATATTATACCTTTATGCGACTCGAACCCGCGGCCATCGGGAAAAAAAGAACTTGTTCTACCAACTGATGAATTGAAAAACGTTGACTACTCACTTAAAATGAGCTGGGTAGGATTCGAACGGTTTAAAAGGGCCCGAACCCGTTTTTAAAATTAAAGAAGCCCCAAAAAGAGCTAAGTTACTGCTGCAAGAGAGAACCTTTTTGCTTTTATCGGTAAGTCAGTCTTTGATTTGAGGAGTTGCTCTGAAGTTCCTAGGCCCCAAATTCTATAAATTAGTAGAATGAGAAAGATTTTCTTTATAGGCTACTAGACGGAGGATTTTGAAAGAGTTTAAAGAGCGTGAAGAAAGGCCCATTCTTAAGAGTATATGGGTTTGCTAAGAAATGCTTTTGGGATTGCAACCCTGCTGGAGTGACCTCGAATATTCCGTTCAATTAGCTCTAGTTTGAATTCTAAATAAAGTGCTTGAGTGGGTTAATAAAAAAAATAAGAAAGAGGATAGAAAATCGCAATAGAGTGTCGGGCTCGTTGGCAAGTAAGGCGGTAAGCAGAGTCAGATGCAGAAGCTATAGTTTTTATAGGCTTACAAGTATCCAGTCTAGTCTAGTATAAAGTAGAACTTATTCTTATAATAGTAGAGCGAAGAAGTTTGTACTAAAGAGAGTAGGAGCTTTTTCTTGTCGGTAAGGGCTTCTTGGGTTGTATAAAAGGAAAAGTAAGCAAATTGAAATAGATATAGTAAAAACCGGTGGTAAGGGGTTGGGGATCCTAACTGAGTACCTAAAGTACAGATATTTGAGATTCTAGATATAAGTGTTGTTTGCTTTTTCTGTTCCTGATATTCTGTAGTTGATTAGAACGAATAGGTAAAGATAGGGCGGCCAAATAGTAGGCCTTCTCTGGTTAAGGACTGGGATAAGGGTAGATGCTCTAGATAGTAAAGGTCTGGTTGCAGCTAAATAAAGTAAATAGGGGGCGCGAAAGTTAGGTTATTTAAAGTCTGAAAGAGTTAAGAAAGCAAGTAAGAACGATCTAGTATAAGAAATGGTTGTAAAGAAGACCTAAATGAGTACGGAAACAGGTGAGATTTGACATTCTAGATAGAAACGCGTTGTTTGCTTTGTATTTGCATTACTGTCTTCTTTCCCTTTTACAGAAAAGTATAAAAAGGAGTTCCTTTATTTGTAATTGAAAGCAGCTAAGCTTAAGTAAGAGACATGAACATATTTTTGATTCCTTTGACGGCTCTAGTGAATGTAAAGCCTTAATTTATTTAAGAAAGTGAACAACGAGTTTCTAGAGTTTGGGGGAGGACCCCTTGCTGGGAAAGGTTATGTTTTAATGCACGTAAATTTCTTTACAAGAAGGGTGTTGTTATCCTGAGTTTTTTAAGAAGTTGGGTTCTATTATATATAGGAATTGCTCTTAGGTAATTGAGGGTTACGAGCTCTTGTTAACAGTAAAGCGTACCAGAAATAAAGGAAGCCAAAGTTCTTTCCCTGAAAGGATCGATAATATAATAGGGGTCTAGTACAGTGTGGTACTCCTCTCCTATACTGACTAATACAAATAAGAAAGAATAGATAAGACATTAGCTACAAAGAATACAAAGAACAATAAGACAAGTCTAGCGGACATAGGAATAAGAAGACAAGTAATCTCAAAGCTCCAGGTATCTGTACAAGTATAGCTTCTATGAAGACTTATACGAAGAATAGGAATCTCTTAGCTACAAGAGGTCTAGCTCATAAGACAGGTATCATAAAAATGCAGAAGAGTAAGAGCGTAGGTCTAGCAAAGGTTAGTACAAAGAAGAAGCAACAAAGGAATCTAGCTCTAACTCAATTACAGGAATAAAAAACTAGGGTAAGAAGCATCAGTATTTGCTGGTGTTTACTCATGTGTACTCTCTTTACTAAACTAATACGTTACAAGGACCTCCGTCACTGTAAGGTTGAGTCGGTAGGGATGGATACTATCATACACGCGTTAGTTGACATCCTTCTATACTTGACTTGATAAACACAGAAGACTTCGAAGCCCTCTCCTCCCTATCATATAGACTGCTTCCCTTACCTGTATCTAGTATTAGTCCTGTCTAGCTTCCCCTTACATCCCATATTAGTTTTAGTTAAGTTAAGACTCCTACTGCTCATACAAATAAAAGGAAGAATACAAATCTAATACAAAAGAAGACAGTCTAGCTCCAAAAAAGTCTATGAGATCTAAGTCAAAGAAGGAATCAAAATGAAAATTGTCTTTCTGTCTAGAATGTCTATACTGGCTTTTCTCTCACGTTTAGGTGCTTATTCAGGCTCCCCTTTTTACCTGTTTACTTACCGCCGGGATTTACTATAGATATAGAATTTTTTGCCCCCTCTTCTTACTTGCTTACTTTACCACTTCCCTTTTAAAATCCCTGGATTCCTTTTTGTTCTATAAAATTAGGTTGTAATTGGGAACGAAGTAACAGACACTAAAAGCAGCAAACTACTCAAAGAGCCTCTTTTTTCTTTATTGGAATGGGAATTAATCCTTTTATAACAAGAACTCAGAATCCCTTAGATAGAAAGATGAATCTAGTAACTCGAATTGAATAATCCTGCACCTACATCTGATCTGAATGACTCTTACTTGTTCTTTCTACTGCATACTAAAAATCTGTACCCTATGTATCTGACTTTTTTATACCTGCCTGTACCTAGATTCTTCTTACCTGTCATATGGGATCTACCTATTATAGCTAATGTCTTCTTCTTGTAGGTAGTTTGTAGCTATTGCTCATGTCTTAGTCTTGTACGAGTTAGGTTATTTTATAGTATAGGAGGAATTTTCTTTCTCTTTAGTTATATAATAGTTTTAGGAGGTATTCCTCTGTGTACTATGCAGCTTATCAGTATATAGAGAATATTTCCTAGAATACGTAGAAGACAGCCAATTTCAATTATAGATCACGCACTTTGAGTTCAGCTCGGTAGAACGCAAGTTTACCCTGATGCCGCGGGTTCAAATCTTACAGAGCACGAAAACTCCTTATACCTTATATCCAATATAAATTAAGAAAAGAAAAGAAATTTGTGGACTTGAACCTGTGGCCACTAGTCTAAACTTTGATTTAACAATTACATAGAGGCTACTTACTCTCTTTTTCCAAAGCATTGAATCCGATTCACAATCTCATTATATAAGTGATTCTTTAGTTACCTGTCTATTTGAGATCAAGTTCAGGCTTTTTATTGATTTTCCATATAAGGGCGCCCTACTTTTTCCAGAAAAAAATGTGATTCATTAGCTAAAACAGGCTTGAGGATTTTTCTCGTATGTGAATTCTGACAAGTCGAAAAAGTACGCTTCCCCAACATAAAGAGGATTTTTTAAGTCCAGTTTTGAGAAAAAAGTACGATTCATATAGCAGCAAAAGTCAGACATTTTTTTTCACTTTCCGTTTCAGATAGGGAATTTTAGAGTACATCTAGAAAGCTTTCCCTCAACCTATAAGATCAATACAGTATATTCTTCCTTAACCCACAGCCATAGTACATATACAATATAGCATATCTTTCCTATATCCCCTCCCTTTTGCAGTAGAAGAACCTTACAGCTACAAACAAGAAGAGTAAGACAAGTCAGATCCTAGCTACAATAGCTACATACTACAAGAAGAGGAGTAAGACATTAGCTACAGATAAGAAGAAGAAGACCTTAGCCGCAGGTATAGAGAAGGGAGGTATAGGTACAAGTCTAACTTATATGACAGGTATTGCTCGTAGGGCAAGTACAAGTCTAACAAGTAAGCCGATGAAGAGGGGGAGGGGGATGAACAAGTAAGTCAGCTAAGTCAGATGTGTTTGCTTTTGCGTATTCCGGTGCTATCTCTGCGTTATCATATACGTTACAACAACCTCCGCTGCCGCTGCAGTCGGTAGGGGTGTACACTATCTCACACAAGGTTGACATCCTCTCAATCGATAAGCTCCATAACCCCATTGAGGTAATATATTAACTCCTATACGCCTACTCTAACTAACTAGTACACATAGTAAGACAATAGCTACAAACAATAGGAATCCCTAATCCCATAAAACCCATAAGAAGTCTGCTTCCCACCCGTGCTATCTTTCCCTCTTAGATAGGCGGTATGCTGCTTAGGCCTTGCTCCCCCTTGCTCTTCCTTTTCCTATTAGTATGTCTAGCTATGCCTGCTACCTCCTACATCCCTATATCTCTTATATATAGCTTGCCCTGTTACCTCCTCTACCTGCTGCAGCGTCTCCCTCTTCCCCTTATTCTACTAACCCTAATACAGAAGTACAGAGTCTATGAAATCTAGCTCCAGCAAAGAAGAGTACAAAACAAAGAACTCAAACAAAAAGGAATCTAAAGCAAAGGAATGCAGAATCCCAAGCAGCAACAGAATACAAATAAAAGAAGTAAGACAGGTAAGACAAAGAAGTTGCTGGTGTGTATACATGTACTCTCTCTATAACACTAAAACTTCCTCCGCTATCGCTGCAGTCGGTAAATGTATGATAGTGAATAGATTGTACATAGAAACGTTATAACCACCCAATATCATACTCTTTTTCTTCTTAGTTTTTATATTATCTCTTTGTTCTGACTGACTTCTTTTTTGTATTGCTGCTAATACAAGCCTAATACTTAGTGAAGGAATGGAGGGCTTTTTTAACGGGAAATGTTACAGGCATTTATCTTATTAGGTCCCATTAAAACGACAAGATAATTGTACCAAGGAAACCCATAGAAACGTTTTCTATACAGTTTATTTAGGAGTCCGCTGATAATAAGTACAGACTTGCTAACGGAAGGGAATTTGCAGTCTCTCAAAAAATTAGAAATCCAGTTTAGATATAATCAAACTACTTGAACCATTAAAAATATCCCGTGCTAAGTTTGTAAAGACCTCACTACTTGGTATTATCCTCAATTTCGAAAAAGGGTTAACCCTGCTCCACCCAAGTCAATAAAAAGAAGCACATAAGAAGAATAGATACTTAACAAAGAGTATTAATCGATCTTACCCGATACTACGAATACGAATGTATTTTCTTCATATGTGTTCGTTTTGTTACAATTCATAAACACAAGATCCATATTTCTAGAGACTGCATTAGATTCAGAGTAAGTTATGTTATGGGGTTTACTCAAACAATAAGGGACTAAAGTTATTGTCTAAAATTGGTAAGATTCAATAATAGCTGAGCTGGATCAATAGGTGCGGAAACTCATAAAAAACGAAGTGCTTACAACGTAAGATCAATAGTGTACTGGTAGGTTAATTTAGTGGAAATCAAAAGTTATAGGTAATCTTATATAAGATCTTTCTAATACTCTAACTAGATCCCTTATGTTGCGCTCTCCGGATTCGCTGAGTAACGAACAGAGAGACTAGTAGTTAAGTGGTTTGGTAGATTTTAGAAGATAATAACCAAGTCTACAGCTATTATGTGCTAACACTATTGTCATTCATATATTCATATCAGTAATTAACAATTTAAAAGACTTACAATTCGCATTCGAAGTACGAGCAGGTGTTATTTTAAGGATTCTGAATGCGGTACTATTACGTACATATAGGATAGAGGAGCCCCATAATGAAAATTTTCTACGCAGTTTAGCCTATGAATAAGAGCTCTTATTCAGTAAAAAAAGGGGGAATCCGCGTTATATTAAGACTAGGGTGTACTCTAGCTTGTACAGAATAGTAATTAGTTTTCTGCAGGGGCCTCTTGGGGTCTTTATTAAGCTTTCTTTAATTAGAGAAATTCCCAATGGCGCTCACTTTGACTAAAGTTCTTTGACAACGGGGCAATCCTTTAAGAAGGGACCTCCTGGGCTGGGAATTTTGATACCCTAGACCGTAGGTGTTTATGAAAAAGCACAACTTCTAGTACTAGAAGAGTTAACTTTTCCTAAGGAACATATAAAAGTCTAGCTTTAGCTTTAAGGTAGGAGGGCTCCTATCCATTTTTCCTGGACATTTATTTCATTTCTATAAAAGCTACGCGAACAAAAGAGAACTCGATTTATAATACTTACTAGTCCGGAAATCGATCAGTTACTCATTAGAGTGTAGTTGAAAGGGGCTCCTAGCTGGGGCAAACCAAATGAAATGGTGTGAGTATAGAGGTTATTTAGCAGGATCTATAGAATATAACACAAGAAATAAAAAGTAGATTTAATATTGTAAAGAAGAAGTAATGGGTATTTACATTTACAACTAATGTTTTGTGGTAACTAAGCTGCTGATCCAGCAAAAAGTAAAATTATAATCTTGGGGGTTCCCAGCTAGAACGGGATCTTGTAAAGATTTGACAGGTTCCTTTAATAAAAAATTAGGAATTCGCTGCTACGAAAAACAGTAATTTCAACGACAAACCCTACAAAAGCATTTCCCGCGTATCCAGAGTAAAATACAGATAGTTATTTCCCCTTTTAAATGGGGATCCTTGTCTCCTTAGCAGCACAAAGAAGTACGCATACAATCCCTACAGTAGTCTACAGTAGTTTAGAAAAGGTTTAGCTAGTTTTTTAATATAAAGTTAAAGATTGCACATAAAAAAAAAAGGTTACGTATTTTTCTTAAGTAGTTCTTATTTGCCAATTTATAAAATAAACAAAAACACTTCAGACGAAGCTCGATGGTAGTACAAGTCCGAGACAAAATAAACCTTACTGGCAGCGTCCCCTAACTCAAAAATACAACCAAGAATTTTGCTTGTACAAATACCTTATAGGAGGTATCTTTTTTATCTGGAAGGGCTCTTATGAACGGCTCGGAGATTGGTTAGAACAACGATACAAAAAGACTTTGGCTTGAGGGTTTAAAAACTTATACACCAGTAAAAGACCTACGTATATATAACAGCTCTCTATGCTACGCATTTTTAAGCTTCGGAAAGTAATAAAAAGATATAAGTCTTGGACATCTAAAAAAGGCAATTTCTGCTGTTTAATTGAATATGATAGAACACTTATATAAGTTTTTCATTGAACTGCACACTTCAACCTTTCCTAGGCTAGGAATAATTAGTCCTTACTCTTATCTAGCTTGGCTTATGTTACTGATTACCAACAAAAGGTCGGAATTTTCCAAAGAATTTACAAAAGGGGTTCTCCATACTAAACTTTTAAAAGTAGTCAAGCTTAGGATTAGGGGTTTTTAAGCGAGTAACTTTTTAGAGAGGGTAAGATATAGAACTAGTGCTTTACCAAGGAAAACTTCTTCATTTACAGTACATTTCTAATCTAATGGGAGATTCTGATTCTAAGCTGATAGACGGTAAAGAATTCTAACTAAACATCATTCTAATTCCTGGTTTTGGAGGTTGTGTTTTAATGGAAAGCAGGCTGACATTTACTGTGTAGCTAGCAAGGAATTGACTGTAAATGAAGTCAAGTGAAAGTCAAAGAAGTTCTGTTTTTCCAGTTGTTGGTTATAGTGTAAGGTTAACTAAACGAAGACTATTAAGTACTACCGTACCTCCGTACCCTTTTTATCGGTCGGTAACAAGGACTTACCCATTCTCCAACAAGAACTCCTAAACAATGACAAGGGAATTAGAACACTGGCTTGGAATGAGCTACACTTCCTCATCATACCTATACCTGTAGCTTTCTTATTAGTCTGAGTAGCTATACCAGTCTTGATAATAGGAGTCTTCTTAGCTGTCTTATTGGTCTTCTTGTAGTTAGGTATGAAAGATTCTTGTTAGGAGTCTGAGCTTGTCTGACTATCTATTGTATTAGTACTCTTCTTAAGGATATCAGACCTCTTCTTAGATTCTTTAGTAGCTATCAGTAGAGAGAGGCAAGTTTACTTGGAGAAATGGGTATCAGAGTCTTTCCTAGTCTGAGTCTAAGTTCTAGATAGTTTCTTGGAGTTCCTAATAAGTTTCTAGTTAGAGTCTGAGAGCGAGGGACTCAACCCCAATAAGAACAGAACCCAAGCAAGTCATCCTAACACCAAGCAAAGAAGGAATTCATGACATTCAACATTCAGTCAGTTTGTATCAGCTTCTTAGGCAATGAGACTGTAGAGTGGGATGACCCCCGAACCCAGTGAGTGCAATTTCTATTTGGTTAAAGAAAGATATCAATGTAAGAGACTAATAGTCAAGCTCAATCTCACCTGAATCAGTCTTAGGAAAGCGAAGCACCCTGTCTTGTAAATAAGCAAGAAAGTGTAACTCAGATTTTCACTAGGAGCTTCAGTCAGTCACTTAATGAAAGAAGGTGTAAACTCTCATTGACTTAGGAGTTCCGTTTGCTTGATTGCTTGAAAGTGCAAAACCAGTCAATCAGTTAGCTAATCAATGAGGAAGACTATTATATAAGTGATTTTACTGATCAAGGAAAGCAAGAGTAAGAAACAACAAAGCAAGATGTAAGACCTGGAATCTCTGGAGTATAGTCAAGAAGAAAGAAGAACTAATAAGAGAGACTCTTGATAGACTCAATCAGACTCATAATTCTAAGAAGAGTCCTAATAAGGATAGAATGAAGCTCAGATAAAGCTCACCTTAAGAAAATAAAAAGTCTTACTTTATCATATATAGTGGACTACTTTTTTCTAAACAAGATCGAGCTTCCCTTCCTAAAATGGTGTTGAGGACTTTGACAGCTATATGAAATAAGAATTTCCATAGAGTTTCAGGAAAAGTGATGCATGAGAATCTACAGTTATATAAAACGTACTTTTTCTTGTAAAACGGACCCAAAAAGGCAAGCTTCACCTAGTAGAAGTGCCCTTTTTTCGTGTTCACATTTTGACTACTGCAAAAGAAATAAGACCTCATTTGCCTACGGAAGACATCTGCCAATTCCAGAAAAAGTAGGAAACGCCTATATGCAAAATCAATAAACACCATTTTAGGAAGGGAAGACATTTCCAAAAGAGTAAAAAGCAGTCCACTATAGCTCCCAAATACCCTTAAGGATACAGCTTTGTACACCTTTTTTGTCTACTAAGACTTTAATGAATAGAGCATCCGGCTTTGGAAAATTATAACAAATCCATGAGTTCAACCTCAGAACTCAGAAAAGTCAAAGAAGCTCCTATTTTGAAATCCCGGATTCTTTTTTACTTTACTATATAAAAATTCTTTCAATCGTCTATATTTCTTAAATCATTCTGATACAATACCAAAAAAATACGTAACAAAGTGCCTTTACTATGTATGTTATAGATTTGAGAACGTGAAATTAGGCCTAAGAGGGTTTTATCTTTTCCTAGGAATTTCTATGCTTTGAGACTTTTAACCGGGATTTGCATGCAGAGGGAACCTTTTGTAGCTACTTATTTGTAGGTACTAAGAATAAGAACGGGTCTAGTTTTAGCAATGCATACTATACCCCCTCAATTTACTTGGTATGGTAGAGAATTAGCCCAAAAAGTCTAAAGCCCATGGTTTAGGTCGCGAAGTCCTGAGTAAGCTAAGAGGATTTATTGCACGAGAGACTATCTTCGACAACAGGCACTTATAAGACCCACGCCTAAAAAATTAAGAAATACTGGATTAGATTAGAGGGTTGGTATATAAAGTCTAAGGGCGGAATTTCTAAGTATTGTCATTGGGAATTGTAAGAGGATGAACTGTTATAAGCTAAAAAGTAAAGAGCTTCTTCTTGGCAAAACCTTTACCCTATTTTAAAAACATAATGATAGACGTCCTAGACTCTAACCAATGCTTTGGATGCTCCTTATGAAACCCGAAATTCCCTAACGTATGAAATTTATTTACGAGTTTGCTAGTTAAAAACCAGGGTCGAACATATGCTTTCGCAGAATATCGTATTTTTTTAATAGAAATGAATAGGATTAAAAACCATACATTAATTAATATAGGATTGGTACTCATTTAGAATAGGAGTCCTCAAAATTTTCGTTATAATTGTCAGGTTTTCTTGCATCTAAAGCACAGATCAAAGTGATGCTTCTTCTTTTTTTGACAAGCTATTACAAATAGGCTTCTTAATCATATAAGTCTCTCCTTATCTCTAAAATTTAGAATCTTTAAAGTAACAGGACTCAAGTAGAAGTCTTTGTTTTTCTCTCAAGAAGCAGCTAAAACTATAACGCTGAACATAGGATAAATATCCGAGATACAGATTTTTCATGTATAAAGCCCCCCTTTGTCCAGGAAAAAACTTTGTTTTGATGAGAGCAGAAGTGGACCTGGATTTCCTTTATTCGACGTAAACCCTTTTAAATTGACTGCGTTTATTTATTAAAAGTTTTCTGTTTACTATGTTCTAGTTAGCTTTTGTCTAAATCGGCTCATGTTTATTTGGTAAGATAAATTAATCTAGTTATAGGGTATTGTCCCATTTTATTTTATGAAATTTCCTTGTTTTTGCAGACTAATAGAAAATCTATTAATATAAAATTTTTGGTAGAAATCATCAAGAGAAAAGGGGTTCTGAAAGTGGGGCTCCCGTAAGTAGACTAAACATTCTGACTCTGAAAATACCCAGTACTAAGACTAAGGATTGCGCATACTTTGGATTATGCAATTACTGTCATTGGAACAGCGAATTCGGACTTGGCAAGAATCCGATTTTTTTGTAGTACAGACTGAGGGAATTAGGAACCAGTATCTTGAATCTTTATAAACTTCTTGTACTATTGTACAGCCCTAACTTTAGGAAGATATTGGTAAGTGGATCTATTTTCATATGACTTCTAAATTCTGCTGGCAGTTTAAGCTAGTTTGTATCAAGACCCAAATTCATGGGAAATCTACCCCGATTCTATTCTAATTAACTCCGCAAATACTTATTAATAAGACCTATAAAATAAGAACTTTGTCTACTCTAGCACTCCGAAAAGGACTCCCCTCATGACTGGCTATATAAACCCGAAGTAACCTGTAGTTATTGAAGATCTAGTAGCATTTGAACCAACTCCTCCTAATAAAGACCCACCAACAAGACAAGCTTGCCTTCTAAGCCTGTCCTTTAACCGGCTATACAAATAGAAGACAATTAAGTTCATAGAGTTATATCCTATCTTCTAGAAAATCCTTAGACTTTATTTAGAAACCCCCTCTCAAGTCAAACTGGTATCCTGTACTTAAAAAAGAGAAAACTGAATAGTAAGGACATTTCCTTGCAGGCATTTAAACATAAATGAGTCTATCCGGTTCTTATTTAGTCTTATACATTCCCATTCCTTATCAAATTGAGTTAAAATATATCCTTATTAAGAATAAGAAATTCCAGGATAAAAAAGAGTACCCTTACCTTAAGAAAACCCTTTAAAATGAAATTTCAAGAAAGGCTAATGATTATGAATACACATTAAACCAAACATACCTAATATTTCTATCAATTCTTGCATTTATTACCTGTTAAGTAAGATACATCCGATACATATTTAACCTAGAAACTGCTGTTACTTTGTTACTTTATAGACCTCCTTACGAGCCTTTGTTTTCTAATTGTCTTTCTATTTTATCTACTTAGTTTTACTGGGATCCTGCATGAAGAACTGCTTCCTTTACTTAGGAGCCTTTGATTGACTTGTTTAGGAATTCTTATACTATCTAAGGTATTTGGGAGTCTAATTAATAAAGCTAACTTACAGACTAGAAAACAAAAGCTACTTGTTAATGGGATAATGAGCTTACTTTTTGTGTTATATTAGTTACCTTTCAGAGACAGGAAAGTACTAGAAAGTCACTCTTTTCTTTTGGTAATTCCTCTTGTTCCCTGCTTTTATCATTTAAAGAGGATAGTGCTTTTAATCGATAATGAGTCAATCCTTTTTACCGCTTTATTGACATTTCTGCTATATAGAGAAAGATTGCATTTCTACTCTGAAAACTCTTAAAAAATGGGACTAAAATTCACATCATTGGTAAAAAACAATACTAAAAATGATGCTATAATTTTTCTTTTCATGCGAACTTTTCTACTATATAGAAGAAAGTCGCCTAAAAAGCATATATCCCATAAGATAAATTCATTACTTGTCTTAACCGTTCGGAGAGTCTCATGATTAAAAAAACCTTTGTCTTGTGGTCGATGTGTCTGTCGGGCAGAAAGGGTTAACCACGGCCCAATTAGTTCAAATTCTTTCAGTTCATTAGATTTATAGTTATACATTCCCCTAAGTTAGTACATCTCTACGCATTTTTCATAAATGTCAGAGGGTCCTTGCAGTTCACATTCCACGCCTTATCTACCTTTGTTCTACATTGATTAAGATCCTTGCTTGTGTGGTATATTTTTCAGTTGTCAGCGTCTTCCACTTAATGAATCTCACCTTCTTCATTCGGGCCGAAACATCGAAAGGATCCAATTAGTCCTAGGTTTCCAATTCCCGACAAAAAAGACCTAGGGGAGTATAAAAAGAACTAAAGCTAATAAAAGTCAAGGTGGATTCATCTTCCCGATCCTGTGTAATAAGCCCAAACTTCCACAACCTTTTTGGTAATCCATAGGGGGGGCTTCCAAGTTCAAATCATAAGAAGTCTTTCGCGAAAAGGATCCAGGTACATAGCGTACCCAGAGCAGTAACTTATATAATTGAGAAAGGCCCAGGGCCCTGCTAAAATAAAAGGGAATTTCATGGACTGGCTAGCACTCTTTTTCTATCTGGTATCAGCCTGGTATCAGCAAAGAATTCCTCATTTCTGAAATTGTAGTGTCAATACGGAAATCCGTTGGTTTACTCTTTATTTAC
>JAYMTE010000608.1:0-16820 GCA_036897545.1 Pelargonium fulgidum
TATTTAACTTACGACAGATCACGGAAGTGTATATATCTTGAGTATTCTCAAAATTACATTTTGAAACTCAAATATATTATGTGTTAAGAGACTAAAAACCGAATCTCATCTGCCATAACCCTTTAAATAAAAAATAAATAAAGAATTGGTATGCGTATTAACTAGCCGGGCCTAACATAAACGCAAACGCACCGCCCTAATTAATATGTCCAATCAATCACTAATTAACCTTCTTATTATATATGGTAACTGACAAATAGCAACTCAGTACGCTATAAATTTTCCTATTCTTTTACAGTACCAGAAATGGAACTTTTTGACTTGCTCTGTATCAGACCAATACAGCAACCTTACAAGCCAAGAAACTGCCACCAAACCCACAAAGGTTACTAATGGCATGTTGAATATGATTTTAGGACAAAAAGAAAGCAAAAAAAAGCCATCAGTGTCCTAATTTTGGAAAATATTAGTCATAATCATGGACCAATTACTGCAAGTTACTAGTTTGTTTTTGTCTTCTGATCTTCCTTTTTATGTCTGTAGATTACCATCCATATAACCGTTGAATTCAACTCACCATCTACTCCAAGAAAAGATGTACCAATCCAAACCACTTTCTTTGCTTTGCTTGTTATCAGTTTACATCAGTTTCTTTTTTGTTCATCAATTTTCACAAGTAATTGACCAATGGGATTCCTTTAATTTACTGCTCTTGAAGCAATTAATTCTCCTATTAGTCCATGAGGTCATATATATATATATATATATATATATGATCCAACCATTGTGCTTCTCTTCACATTCACATATACTCTCAACACAACCCTTTGATTTGATCACCAACTCCAGTCATTTCCATCAAGAAAATCATGGCCATTGCTAAATCAGCTTCCTTAATTCCCACACTGCTTCTTCTCATCCTCCTCTGCTTCAACTCTGGTAATGAACTGTTTAGCTGATTTTTGCGGTTGGTTTTGATTGGTTGTGATTCTTATCCAATATTTATGTGATTCTTTTGAATTTTCTACCATGTGCTCATGTATTTGGTGGAAGAGAGAGTTAACGCCTGAGTTTTTATGAGCATTGATAGTGGAAAAATCCCTCAATTGTTGCAGGGTTTCTATTTTTCTCTTATTTAGCAACCAACATCTATAGTCTCTTAAAATGATGAGAACTCAAAAGAGTTTCAATTTTGAGAAGCTGGTAATATGCATTGGGGTTTTATCTTAACATCGTTTGATCTTAATTAGGTTTTAATTTGCACCTAAGCTGAAACTATGAATTATGCTAAAAATGTGATGAACCCTAGTTTTTATGAGCATTGTTTGTGCAAAAAGCCTTTAATTGTTGTGAGGATCTCCTTTAGGAACCAGCCTCTTGAAATGAAGAGAACTTGGAAAGTTTCAATTTTGAGCAGTGGGTAATGTGCATTGGGGTTTTACCTTAACATCATTTGATCTGAATTAGGTATCAATATGAACTATGCTAAAAATGTGATGAACCTTAGCAATATTGTAGCCTAAAATGTTGTGCTTCTTTGGCTGAAATCTTTGCAGGTGGGACTCTGAAGATGGCAAATGGGCAGGTAAATCCATGACTTAGTCCTCAAAATTGGAATTCAAATATGTTGAATCATGAGAAACAATAGCAATGTTTTGATTTATAAAACTATACATATAGTTTGTGCAGAGCAAGACTTGGTGTGTGGCAAAGCCATCAGCAAGTAATGAAGAACTGGCTGCGAACATCCATTTCGCTTGTGATCAAGTGAAGGATCAGTGCAATGTGATACAGCCCGATGGGCCTTGCTTCAATCCCAACACTGCAGCCAACCACGCCTCGGTAGCAATGAATCTGTATTACCAGGCCTACCAGAGAAATACCTGGAACTGTGACTTCTTAGGATCCGGTCTCATTAGTACGAGTGACCCCAGTAAGCCTAATTAATTGACTGATCACCCAAAAATCAATGTTTCCGGTGATTCATGGTGAAATGTTGTTCTTTTGTTTTGCAGGCTATGGGAATTGCAAGTATGCTTAGCAGGGTTGCACAAGGATATCTCTGGATTGATATAAGTCTATAATAACCAACAGAAGATTTTTACATTTATATGTATTATCTCAGTCATGTGTGTAGTAGTTTTATCAGCTTTTTCTCTTCAATGAACCAGTCTTGATTTTTCTGTGTGAAGTAATTCAGATTTATGTCTAAATTAGCACTTCTACATATGTTCTTTTGTGGGATGCAATACAAAGTTCTCACTTACCAATTGTAATAACACTATGAAATTGAAAGAAAAAGCCAACTTCACTTGGAATACAAATTCCAACTAAATAACAACAATAAGCCAATTCAACTGGAAAAAAAAATTCAAACTTTACATATGCAGAGCCTGCAATCTGCTAAAAAAAGCTTAGGAGTGCCATATGTTTCTCTGTGAGAATATTTTACAAAAGCACAGTAAAATAGGCTGGCCTGCAAGATATATTTTATTTGAGTATTGTCCTGTCTTCATACCAAATGAAGTATATTATACTACCAAGATTCACACCAAATACAGAAAGAAAAGCTATGAATCTGTTTGTATCATGTTTTCATGTTCTTGTTCATTACTTCCTTGCAGTTTCAGTTGTCATTGCTGCTGTTAAAATTGGCGGGAACGAAACTGATCACTTGGCCTTGATTGATATCAAGGCAAAAATTGGTGACCCTTATGGGGTGTTGAGTTCATGGAATGCTTCCACCCACTTTTGCAACTGGAATAGTGTTTTCTGCACCAGCCGGCGCCACCCTCAGCGAGTAACCATCTTGGACTTGTCAAGCTACAAGCTCACAGGCTCCATCTCACCCCACATTGGCAACTTGAGCTTCCTCTACAAGCTAGATCTCGGAAACAACAGCTTAACGGGTCAAATCCCTCCTGAACTCGGTCACTTGCATCAATTACAGATACTATGGTTGGACCATAATGCACTCCAAGGTAAAATACCTTCTCTTCCTAATATGTCCACTTATTCTTCCCTGGACTTTTCTAATAACAAGCTGGTTGAAGAAATTCCAGTGGAGCTTGGCTCCTTGTTGAATCTCCGGTTTCTATCTTTGAATGACAACAATTTAACTGGAAGCATACCTTCATCACTTGGGAACTTATCGTCCCTCGAAGAACTCTATCTGACAAATAATCATCTCAATGGGAGTATTCCACATTCTTTAGGCCAACTGATGAATCTCACTGTTTTGTCTTTGGGTGCTAATGGGTTGTCAAATACAATCCCACCTTCTATCTTCAATCTCTCTTCACTCACAGTCTTTGAACTAACTGTGAACCGGATCGAAGGAAGTCTTCCCTCAGACATTGTCACCACTCTCCCAAATCTTGAATTTTTTAGCATTGGATCCAACAAATTTACTGGATCCATACCAGTTTCATTCTCCAATGCTTCACATCTACTAAGCTTCCAGTTTACTGATAACAACTTAACTGGAACTGTGCCTTCTTTGGAAAAATGCACAAGCTTCAGAGGTTGTCACTTGCAGTAAACTATCCCGGAAGTGGGGGAGCTGAGCGAGAGGACTTGATCTTTCCTTGCTCTTTGAGAAACGCAACACGTTTGAGCTTATTGTATATAAGTCACAACAACTTTGGAGGGGCATTACCTGATTGCGTCACCAACTTGTCACAGACTCTATTACAATTCACGCTTCATGAAAACAAAATAATTGGAAGAATTCCAGCTGGGATTACTAATTTGGTTAACTTGGAGATGTTACAAATGCAGAACAACCAACTTTCAGGTGACATTCCTCTTGACTTAGGAAAGCTTCCAAAGTTGCAGTTTCTGGCTTTAAATCAAAACAATCTCTCTGGCTCCATCCCATCCTCTTTTGGAAATTTAAAGCTATTATCATAATTGTATCTATATGGTAACAAGCTTCAAGGTAGCATCCCCTCGAGTCTCGGTGAATGTCAGAAATTGATAGTACTGAGTCTTTCTACCAACAATCTAAGTGGCTCCATACCTGTACAAATCTTTGGCATTACTTCCTTAGCAATTGGTCTCGACTTGTCTCAAAACAAATTGAATGGCACCCTTCCAATGGAAATAAAAAATTTGAAAAACATAAATAGTTTGGATGTCTCCGATAACTTGTTGTCAGGGGAGATTCCCAGTGGATTAGGGAGCTGTGTGGAACTGGCAATCCTAAAACTCAGTGGTAACTTATTCCACGGATCCATTCCGTCAACCTTTAGTTCATTGAGTAGTATTGAGAGTTTGGATCTTTCTCAGAACAAACTAGTAGACAAGATTCCATTGTTTTTGGAGGCCTTTGACTTCATACAAATCTTGAATCTATCCTACAACAACTTTGAAGGCATGGTCCCAATGGAATGCGAGTAAAACTTTAATTGCATGGAACAACAAGCTCTGTGGGGGAATACCTGAATTTCAGCTCCCCAAATGCAACTCTAAAACTCCCAACAAGTTCCTTACCCTCCTTGTAAAAGTCATTGCTTCAATTTCAGGGGTTCTTGTTGTATGCTTCATATTATGTCTGTTCTTTCTTTGTTATTTTAGAAAGAATTGAAGTGGATCAACATTTACATCAACATCTTCAAAGCAATTCTATCCAAAAGTTTCATACCAAGCTCTCCTGAAGGCTACCGATGGGTTCTCTACTGCTAACATGCTTGCTATGGGTGGTTTTGGGTCGGTGTACAAAGGTATACTCCACGAGAACCAAAGCGCTGTTGCTATCAAAGTGTTTAACCTTCTGCGTCCCGGAGCTTCCAAGAGTTTCATAGCTGAGTGTGAGGCGTTGAGGAATGTTAGGCACCGGAACCTTCTAAGGGTATTGACCACTTGTTCGGGTGTTGATTATGCTGGAAATGACTTCAAGGCTTTAGTTTTTGAATTCATGGTTAATGGGAGCTTGGAAGAGTGGTTGCATCAGGATCCTCCAACAACTGAAATAGCTGATGCTCCGAGGAAGTTGAATCTTCTACAGAGATTGAATGTTATGATTGATGTTGCTAGTGTGCTAGATTATCTTCATCTTCGCCACCACCAGTCACCAATAGTTCACTGTGATCTTAAGCCAAGCAATATCCTTCTTGATGAGAATATGATTGGGCATGTTGGTGACTTTGGATTAGCAAGATTCCTTCAAGATGTCACAGAAAAGGAAGCAAGCTCCATTGCGATAAAAGGTTCAATTGGTTACACTCCTCCAGGTAATCATATACATCCAACATTCTCCAAACATTTTTTCCAAATTTCATTATAGTTATGGTACTATGATTATACTATGAACGTATGAACATTTGACAAGATCTTGATATATGATTTGTGTGTTGTAGAGTATGGTATGGGAAGCGAGTTCTCAACGAATGGCGATGTATACAGTTTTGGCATCTTAATGCTAGAAGTGTTCACAGGAAAAAGACCCACTGATGATACATTTCAAGGAAACATGAATCTTCATAACTTGGTCGGCGAAGCTTTGCCAGAAAGAGCATCAGAGCTATTAGATCCCATTCTATTCCAAGAAGTATAAGAGGTGACAAGAAGAACCTCAGTCCTCAGTTGCTTAGTTTCAATATTTGGAATTGGAGTTGCTTGCTCTGCTGATATGCCAAGTGAAAGGTTAAGCTTTGAACAAATATTAACCCAATTGATTGCTCTCAGGTGCCACATTCTATCCAGTTAGTCAATAAGTACTGCATGTATTTACAATAATGAGTTGATTTTTCTTGTTTTCTTAGATGGATAGGTTACATTTCTTTATCCAATGTCAATGTTGGTTATGTGCATTTTAAAGCCAAGCAAAATCATTGAAGACCTTAGAGTGATTGACATGGTCTTCATTGTTGCATTCCTAGAGTTTATGCTTTTGTGCACAACTGGGAACCCAAAAACTCCATACATGTAATAGACCACATGTTGCAATGAAGCTGCTAGGAAATTAACAATATCATATGAAGCTTGAGAAGAGAATAAACTTATTTGTCAGCAACTGATAAATTTATTAGTCGTATCTAGTTATTTATATGCTTAATTCCTAGACAGTTTCTATGCCCATCAAGAACTATAGATCATTAAACTGTTGCATGTTTCTAGTTACAAATTGGATTGATCATTAAAAATTTATCAAGATCATTAGATCAAGCTCCAAACTCATCAAAGCTCGCTTCTTGTAGTCCTTTGTTGGCCATTTTCGTACGTCAATTCTTGAGATTTCCTAAGCTTTACGCTATAGTGACAGGTTTATGCTATTTGCATTTGATTGTGAGTTGGAAAGATAAGTTTAGAGTTTTGGCATATTTGAGGAAGTTGTCTTATAAAACGTAATGTTCACAACAATGTTTAAGAACGAAGATTAACTTACCATTTGTCTGATATATGCAAAGTCAACACACATGAAGTAAACTTAAATGTTAAAAAATATATCAGATAGAATTGATATGCCATTTAATTAAGAAGAGTAATGAAAAGATTGCCATATGGTACTCTGGTAGTCATTGGACGCCGTATACGAGTAATTTTCTTCATTGACATAACAGGACATAGTCAGTATTTTAGTAACATAATATATACAAAATGTCCCTTTTCAACTGTCCTTTTTTGGTGCCAGAGATTGGTAAGGTGTTATGTACATGTCTTCAACATATTGTCAACTTTCTTTTCCCAAATGCTATTAGCTCCATTTATATACTTCATTTACAAGAGCAAGAAACCAAGAAGCTCTTGCAAAACAATGAGGTTATTTCAAGAACTGATCATTTCAGGATTGTTATGGTCAAGCCTTGTTCATTACCACTTCCTCGCTACAGCTTCTGCTGCGATTGGGGGGAACGAGACAGACCATCAATCCTTACTTGAATTTAAGGCCAAAATAACTGGTGACCCTCTTGGGGTCCTGACCTCATGGAATGCTTCCACCCACTTTTGTAGTTGGTATGGAATTACCTGCAGCCCGCGGCACCAAAGAGTCACCATTATGGACTTATCCAACTCAAAACTCTCGGGATCCATCTCGCCAAACATCGGGAACTTGAGCTTCCTAAGGCAGGTACAGCTCCAAAACAACAGCTTTACTAGCCCTATTCCCCCACAAATTGGCCGCTTGCGCAGACTGCAGATACTATTTCTGAATAACAATTCATTTCAAGGCACAATACCTTCCAACATATCAGCTTGCTCAGAGCTTGCTCAGCTAATTGTAGGCAAAAATGAGCTGGTTGGAGAAATTCCAATGGAGCTTGGCTCTTTGTCCAAGCTTTGGTTTTTACATTTTGGCTACAACAGTTTAACAGGATACATACCTGCTTCATTTGGGAACCTATCATCACTTAAAGTACTCCAAGCAACAGCAAATCATTTGGTTGGGAGTATTCCAAACACTTTTGGCCAATTGAAGAATCTCATAATTTTTGGTTTGGGTGGTAATATGTTGACAGGCACAATCCCTCCATCAATCTTCAATCTCTCTTCCATCACACAGTTTGATATCACTCAAAACCAAATCCATGGGACTATTCCCTCAAACTTAGGCAATTCACTTCCAAATCTCCAATTCTTTAGCATTGCATATAACCAGTTTACAGGATCAATACCAGTTTCAATATCAAATGCTTCCCATTTAGCCTACTTCCAAGTAAATAGTAACAACCTCACTGGAGGAGTGCCATCTTTGGAAAAACTGCACAAGCTTCAGTTTTTGAGGCTCACAGCAAACCATTTTGGAAGTGGCGGCGACGAGGACTTAAGCTTCATTTGCTCCTTGAGTAATGCCACTAGTTTACTGTCCTTGTCTGTGAATGGGAACAACTTTGGAGGTGCAATACCAGAATGCATTGTCAACTTGTCTACTACTCTTGAAGATTTGTTGCTTGATCACAACAACATATCAGGAACCATTCCAGCTGGGATTGGCAATTTTGTTAACTTGGAGAGATTGGAAATGCGAAACAACCAACTTTCAGGTGACATTCCTCCTGACTTTGGGAAGCTTCAAAAGTTAAGGTACTTGCTTCTAAATGAAAACAATCTCTCAGGGAAGATCCCATCCTCTCTTGGAAATCTACAGTTATTGATAGAAATGTATTTATATAGAAATAGCCTTCAAGGTAGCATTCCATCAAGTCTAGGCCAATGTCAGAATCTAATAGTACTGAGTCTTTTCAGCAATAATCTAAGTGGTTCCATACCCCCAGAAGTCACAAGCATATCTTCCTTATCAATTGCTCTTGCCTTGTCTCATAACCAATTGCGTGGTGCTCTTCCAATGGAAGTAGAAAATCTGAAAAATCTAGGCTATTTGGATGTTTCAGAAAACTTGTTATCTGGTGAAATTCCAAATGGTTTAGGTAGTTGCATTAAACTTGAAAACCTAATACTAAGTGGTAATTCCTTCAATGGAAGTATTCCATCATCTTTGAGCTCACTGAGAGGTTTGGAAAAGTTGGATCTTTCTCGCAACAACTTGTCAGGCAAAATTCCCGAGTTCTTGGTGGACTTCAGCTCATTGCAGATTCTGAATCTATCTTACAACAATTTTGAGGGGATGATACCAGTGGGAGGAGTTTTCAAGAATGCAAGTGCAACTTTGGTTTCAGGAAACAGTAGGCTCTGTGGTGGAATACCTGAGCTTCAGCTGCCAACATGCAACTCTGAAGAATCTAAGAAGAGGAGATTCACTCTGTTCATCATGATACTACTGATCACTTTTTCTGTTCTTATAGTTGTGACTGGTGTGCTGGTTTTTCTGTTTCCTTGCAACTTAAGAACGCAAAAAGTATTGTCTACTTCAACATCTTCGTCGGATTTATGGAAGATGTCTTATCAAGATGTCCTAGAAGCTACTGATGGGTTTGCTTCAGCTAATATGATTGGAATGGGTGGTTTTGGCTCTGTGTATAAAGGAGTTCTTCATCAGGAAGGAACTGTTGTTGCTATCAAAGTTCTTAACCTTTTGCGCCTAGGAGCAGCCAAAAGTTTCAAAGCTGAATGTGAAGCAATGAGGAACATCAGGCACCGAAATCTTGTCAAGGTCTTGACCACATGTTCTAGTGTTGATCACAGTGGTAATGATTTCAAGGCTTTGGTTTATGAGTTCATGACTAATGGGAGCTTGGAAGATTGGTTGCATCCAGATCCTAGAACAGCCAATTCAGATAAGGCTCTAAGGGAATTGAATCTTCTACAAAGATTGAATATTGTGATTGATGTTGCTAATGCACTGGATTATCTTCATCATTATCATCACCAGTCCCCTATAGTTCACTGTGATCTGAAGTCAAGCAATGTCCTTCTTGACAGTGAGCTGGTTGCACATGTTGGTGACTTTGGATTAGTAAGATTTCTTCAAGATGCCACGCATAATGAATCAAGCTCCATTGCAATAAAAGGAACCATTGGCTATACTGCTCCAGGTTAAAATATATATGTTTTTGTCATTTCTTCACTATTATTTCTCTTTACTATCAATGTTTCACTGCAAATTTGGATGCATATAGGTTCCTTAGCTAAACTATGTTGTTGATATGTGAATCGCAGAGTATGGTATGGGAAGTGAGGTGTCTTCATATGGTGATGTCTATAGTTTTGGTATCCTCTTGTTAGAAGTTTTCACTGGAAAAAGACCCACCAATGCTATGTTCGCGGATGGTTCAAACCTTCACAACTTGGTAAAGACTGCTTTGCCAGAACCAGGAGGAGTAACAAAGATTGCAGATCCTATTCTTGTTGAGGATGATACAGAAGATATGACCGGGATCAAGATGAATCATGTTGGCACAAGACATAGCATAGTTCTCAACTGCTTGATTTCAATATTTGGAATTGGAGTTGCTTGCTCTGCTCAAGTGCAAAGAGAAAGGTTATGCATTGATGATGTAGCAACTCAGCTGATTGCTATCAGGGACAAACTTCTTGCAAGTCAATATGAGACCAGCTATGAATTAAAAGTAACTTAAACTTATGTATCTTGCAAGTAAAATAAGTTGTGTTTTGATTTACATGTTCATTTTGGTTTGAATATATAAAATAGTTGTGTTTTGGTTTTTTATGCTTCATTTCTGAACAAATATGATTTATGTTCATCTACATGATACTAGATGAGATACAAAAAAGTGCACAATACCTCTTATGAAAAGAATTGTGATTAAAATTTATTAGTCTCAAGCTAAACAAACAATCTTTCACTCACATATCTGTCTGTAACAAAAGGATTCACATCAAACGAATAATATAAGTACAAGATCAAGTAATAGACCCTGCAAAAAAGAATGAAATCAAATTTCCCAAACAATGATTTCCCACCAAATCTATTTTTCTTTATGCTCAACAGCTCTTCTTGGTCTTGTACCGGTACAGAACCCTCTTCTTCTTGCTTGATCCATTGTCAATTGTGAGGACAACCTTTCCAGGTTCGTTGCTCCTGAAAGTGTTGCGAATCGGCCCTTCCTGCGAGCCCATCTTCTTGCCCTTCTGGACAATGATAGTGTAAGATCCCTCATCAGCTGGCACAAATTCCTCCTTGTAGCTCACTTCCCATCCCAACACAGCCAAGTCCCACACTAAAGTTGTTCCAACCTGATCATATTGCTATAGTCAGTCAATCATAGTCAAATCATTTTCAAGCACAAAAATATCACAAAATTTGTTAGCTATGTACCTCAGAAGCAGGAATTTCAATAGTTTCAGTTGATCCAGCCTTCAGGCTAAGTTCTGAAACTGCACCATCTTCACCACAGAAATCAAAGTCATTTTCCCTCTTGAATCCTCCATATTGGACAGGAATCTCCTCAGCTGGGATATATCTATAACAATGAAAAGATTTCATTTTGGTCAGGTACTAAATTCTAACCAAGTCAACATAATATCAAAGATTAACGAGAAGAGAAACAAGCACTTACTTGAGCAAAGTCTCAGTGACCTTGGCCGGGCGTGCAATGACAAACTTGCTCTTAGTTCTTTGTGTCAAGAATGGAGACAGAAGTGCATTGAAAGCATAGTACCAGAAAGGAGCATTGATGAAAATCTGCACCCAAAATGCACAACAATAACAACAACCCATCAACCACCATGCATTGTCAAAAGACTCGAAACAAAATCACATAAAAAAGAGTTCAAGAAACTTACATTTCTTGCAACAAATTCTGGGTAATTGTCCTGAAGAAGAGCAACAGCTTGCTTAGTAGCAATCCTGAGCTCCTTCTTGGAAGGTCCTGGTGAGTTCTTGAGATCATTAATCTGAAGCAAAGAGGAGACACCAGCAGGCCTCAGATCAAGCTTCTGAATACCCTTCTCCATCAACTGAAACCTCCATCTCAAGAACTCATTGCGCTTCTCCTCCGTCCCAAACGTCTTCTGGTAAAGCTCTTGATCATCAAACACGCCATAGATGTTGTAGCAAACTGGGTGTCCCTCACGATCCACACCGTTCATGTACGCAGCAGGGCTGAGATCAACCCCCAATTCCTCCTCCAAGATCGAATCAATTTTTGAATCCTTCCTCCATTGGAGGGTCTTCTGGAGCATCTCCATGGCGTCGATGACCTTGAAATCTCGAGCTCTCAAGAACTTGAGGAGCACAACATCGGTGCCCTCCGCGCCTTTACTAGGCAAAAGAGGCACACCCCAGAGAGATACATCTTTATCTACGGCCTCCACAGCATTTTCTTGATCTTCTTCAGATGGTTTCTCTTCCACCTTCTCTGCATCATCTTCTGGTTGTTGTTCCTTTTTCTCTGGTTCTTGTTTCTTGAAGAGTGTGTTCCCGAGAATGGCCTCCTCGAGCTTGGCCTTGAACTCGCTCAGAGCCTTCTTCTCGAAGTCCTTGAGATCGGAGAGAAAGTTGCTCTCTTCTTTGTAAGAGGAGCTCTTTTCAACAGCTTTGGGTTTGGATTCTTCTTGCTCAACTTCATTGACTTCTTGGGTGGGCTCTTCTTGGGGAGCAACAGCATCGGCCATCTGGGTTTCTTCGGATTTAACCTCCTCAACAGTCATGGTGGCAGAGCTATAAGCAAATTAACAAGAAATGGAGTCAATGAAATCAGTGAGAAAATGAAAATGAAAATAAAAGAGAGATGGAGATTGAAAAATGACACACACCTTGGTTGGTTGCTTAACTTATGAACTGGAGCTTTCTGTGGAGTGGTGTGTTTGATTGAGGTTTCAAAACGGTTAAATATGTTGGAGATGGGTGCAATAACGGTCAGATATGTGGAGGAGCCGTTGGAGGATTCTTTTCCCCGAGGGTTTTGCTAGGCTGGAGGCCAGCAACATTTTTGGCGTGAGAATCATTCTGGGCCCACACCCACCTCATCGGGAACCACTCACATTTTCATTTTGGTTTGACCCACCGACTCACTCCGTCCACTCCGCTTCGGTTCGCTCTCAAACCAAATTTAGGTGGGATTTTATTATTTAAATTTTAAGCCTAGTCATTTGAACGCCGAATACTACATATTTAATTAACAAACAAATCCAGTCAAATACATGAGAATCATTGTGAGCAAAGACAGCCAACATACATGTGACTATGTGAGGTAGTCATGACAAACAAAATATAGCATATGTAATTTAAAGTTAATACGTCCTTTTTTTTTTCGGTTTTTGCCACGAGATTTATGAACGGGTCCGTACACTTGCGGTTGACTATTTTAAGTCGTTTTACCACACACAGACTAATCATCATTCGAGGTTTGTTCAGTTAAAACTTTCACCTCTTCTCATAGGCCATAGGTGTGTTGAGCGGAGATCGAACGAAAACGTTCTTCTCACTCACGCAATTTGTATTGCCGACTGTGCCACTACCCTTGAGTAATACGTTATTTTTGTGTCTCATATACAAATAAATCGTCTCGCCTCTGTTTAGGAATAATTAACAGGCTCATTTATGCTTCTAACGTTCCATTATTGTTGTATTTTCATGGTTGTCCACATACCAAATAATAATGATGATGGAGCATGGTTAGTGGGAAAGCACACTGTCCATGTCTAGGGTTTGGCCATTCTTGTCCAATCATTTACAGCTTAGGGTTTCCTGATTTCTCGGGTTATAGCCTGCCACTTGGCAGTTCTGTTTTAGTTCTGCTCCACATGATTGCTCTTGTTTTTATGACTAAATTATTTTCATACATTGTATTTTAGTTTCATGAAACTATTCTAGGAGAGATCAAGAAAATAAAAAATGTAGCTTATGTTTGACCAGCCATGTGATAGACTCAGGTTTTGTGCTGTGTTGTGTTTTGGTGGCACAAAATTTTCTCAACTGTTGCATTGGTCAACTATGTCTGTGACCTGCCAAAGTTGGTCTATCGATCATTTAATAAAATAATGCTTCGTCGTTAAGAATCTTTACTAAGATATGATCATTGCAACTATAATAATAATTAAATAATACAACAAATTATTGTTCTTATTTTACATGCATGAGTCTCAATATTGACAGCTACAAGTGACTTAATCATATACAGCTCCTGCATAAAGAAAAATCCATGGAAAAACAAGGGTTCGTAGCTCGATTTTTTACAGCACATCGATACATTATTGCTAATTGTTTCAAAGGAAAACACGTAACAAAAAGCAATAGCACATACTACATTCACACCCATATTTCATTGAATTAAAAGGCTTAGTTTGATACCAAAAATCGCATGTTCATATAACCTCTACAAAATGTTAATGAACTCCTAAACTATATACGCCACAGATGAAATAATTAATCATCGTACACCATTAATTGAATCTTGTCAAAAATGTGTCGGCCCTTTCAGTACTCTACGAGAGTATGGATACCCGTTCAGCTATTTTAGGGTAGCCCTCGTTGGAAAAACCAGAATCAACGGCTTAGATGACATTTCCATCTTGTTCTCGCAAGTACACTTGATAATATATGACCACCTCAACTAGAAGCATCATTCACATCTATATCACTATATGTACCATTTGACCTGCACAAGCACATAAAATGCAGATTCAACACCATAACTTCAACAATAACCAGAAATAACCAAAACATGCACTGAAAGGGCTTTAAGGGATTCTTGGTCCCTGGCCCGAATTCTGCTTATATAACAGAGCACAGACGTGGCTATATAAAAATTTATTTCCAATGCTGAAAATTCCTGAGAAGCACGTAGGAGAGGGCAGTTGCTTTCCAAGATGAAATAAAAAAACTGCTCACTGCAAACAGACAGATCGGGAAGAAAAAAAAAAAACTTTTGACAGAATTTAAAATTCATTATCAACTGTCGCACTAGTTCTGCCAGAAGCCTTTTAGACAAAAGTACTCCGCTTCCTGTTGAAATTTGCAGGGATGCAAGGCTGAGAAGCTAAAGATATTTAACACCGAACAAGTTAACTCACATGATAAACATGCACAAGTCGGGTATCTCTAGAAAGCATGTTAAAAACTATTAAACGTCACAATTTGACAATACCTAAGCATTGGGTGGAACCGTGGAACAAGGCCAAAAACATAACAGAATTCCATGTTTCCAAGATCTAAGCAAATTAATATACCAAACAAACAGATTTTTATCATCTTTTATCTTATTCTTTCAGCCTGTGGACTGAAGCAGAGCAGACCCCAATGGAAAATACTGAAACTGCATGCCATGCAGTAGTCATGCTGCCGTACCAAATCCAAACATATGGCAAATAGTATGCCCAGGAGAGTCCAAATATATGTTAATTTTTTTAAACTTGAATTCAGAAAACCTTATTAAAGAAGTCAAAAACCCTCATGGGATCATACCTATCATATGACAAGTACGCTTCGCCTATTGTCCCAATAACCTTGTTCCGTACCTTCCTCACACAAACCTGGAAATAGAAGGTTAAAATATGCAAATATGTATACAACACATAGTAGAAAGAAGCAGGCAACTGAAAACACGCACTTGCACTTGATCAATGGGTCCAACATCTGGGTCCCGATTTCGATGAATAACTATACCATTGTCACATTTGTTTATGAAGTGTGCACTACCACTAATATCATACAAATTAGGAGGACCTCCCTTCCACTGCTGCAACTGTAAGACATGTACAAGTGTCAGAATAAAGCAGGTGTTTGTGAAAAAATTATGGAGTTTCAGGGAGGTACCTGTCTAGGATGTGCTACAAACCAAACATGGCATGCGTGAAGCTGAGCAAATCGCTTGACTTTTGTAAGCATCTGACTTACATACTCGGTTTCAGTCCTGTACCATTAATAAACTCTGTAGGGTAAGAATTCATCAAAATAGGAACTTTAGCAAGACAAATATAAGCAATGAAGCCTATGCAAAACTCGGATGTTATAATTTGTGAACAAATAACACTAGAGAACTTTGTTACTAACAATCCTCACATGGCTAAACAAATTAAGAGCTCATCATATATTCATAGCTTATTGCAAATGAACTCTATCTGAGGACCTCCAAGAGATTTGGTCATTAGAGCAAGCATGACAAGTGGTCATACATCCAGAAAAAAAAATCTCTCGGATAAAGTGGCAATCATTCCTATATGCTTCGTCCACAGATGAAGGGAGAAGACATAGCTAAGTAAAAATTTACACTTAAATTGGTATATTAAAAAATTGTTGGGCCAACAACATAGATCCACCAACGCCCAACAGTGAGATGACCAAAAGGTAATAATAGTAGTTCTTAAGTATCATTTGCATGAAAAACACTCATCTCGTTGACCGTTGCTTGCCTCCACCCAAGGTCAGAGAGAGCTTCATGTAAAGTGTTAGAGACATAAACAGAAGATAGAACAAAATCGAATGTGAATTACGATGAAGACAAACGATGATAGTTGAGACAGTTATATTAGGACACAAACTGCAAGTACATGCACACCCAAAGACAGGTGACAGATGAAAAAGACTGATGTAAAATATATTGGGGAACCTAATGTTTCAATATCAGTGCCAATTTTTGCATTAACTCCATTTTGATGAGGAGTGTAAGAATACGAGGATTGATGCAACATGCCTTGAGATGGCATATGTATTGAAGGAATCAGAAAAGTATTCTCAAGCACTGTCACTTCGCAAAATGCGAATCGTAGACGAAAATTGTATTTTAACCTCAGCAAAATTATAGTCTGTTTAGAACTGCTTGGAACAAGTCCAAGGCACTGAGGGTCAAAATTGCAATTTTGGGTGCTTGGTTGAGTGACAAAGCCGTGTACAAATGTACCACAGGTGGACTTCACAAAAAGCAGAGGAACCTAGCTACTGACTCAAAATGGTTTTCTATGTTCTGAATGCAATGATTGGGCCTTGATTTGATGAAACTACCCAACGTTCAATTCATCTAGACCATACAATTCCTTCCGTCACAGACCCTCATTCTAGAACCCACACTTTTCTTTCTCAATATTTTGCCATGTTCTATGTAAATATCTTCTCATCTGTTTAACCTAGATTCTTTTTCAACCAACAGAAGAAAAGGATGTGCCGCTCACAGTGCTATAGATTTTCTCATTAGTCTGTTTATTCAGTCCATTAAACTCATACTTGTGTGCGCCTTTTGTTTGCTTACATGGCCATTTGCTGTATTATTTGAAACATTCAAGAGTCTTTATGCATGAGGGTGATCTAATAAATTAAATCATTGTGGTATCGTTTGGGAATTATTTTTTTAATAAGGGAAAGTTGATGTGATAAGGACAAGTTGATAGTCAAATAAAAATTCAATGTTTGGTAAACCACTCAAGGAAAATGGGTGGGAAAATAACATTTCCGGGTTGGTTAATTTTTCCACATACATGGGAATCTAAAATCCCATGGGGGAGGTGGGATTTTAAAATCCCAT
>JAYMTE010000609.1:0-16820 GCA_036897545.1 Pelargonium fulgidum
TTCATAAAATACAATGAATCATTATATAATTAATTTGTAATTAATATGTTATAAAGTTAGTGATGATTATTTTAACAATATGTACAGTGAAGAGACATCTACAAACACTTGTCACCAAAATCATACTTCGTAGAAACCTCAAACTCTCTCCTCTAATTTTATAAAAAGATAACTTAGATGCACATAGCATGATGCGCATTCAGTAACTGGTAGTTGTTCATTGATGTATGTTTTCTACGTCATTTGTTACATTTTTATTCAAAGAACGGTCTGCATTTTGTGTAGGCTTGTGGATTTTGATTGCATTTTTTTGTTCAGAAATTGATCTAAGCATTTGCTAAGAGAAGATCTTGGGTAATTACTAGTTAGCCCTTATACCAGAAAACCGCCAAGTAAAAAAGCGCTTGTTATACCCAATACATACTGATACCGTTGCATTAAGGTGCGAATCTTATCCATATGATTTCGCCTTTTGCTCTTTTTGCTCAACAATGGCGACACTAGAAGCTGCGGCACTCTCCATCTTTTCTGTTTATTCATCTTCTTCTTCTTCCTCTAAATCCATCTCATCTCCTAAACCATTATCTTCCCTTAAACTCAACTCAATTTCCAACTCTACCCCTCCTCTCTCACTCAATTTCCCATTTTCTCCTCTCCCCCTCACCATCCCAACAAGGACGCTCTGCTCCAATCTATGCTCTACACTTCAAGAAGCTTCCGTAGAAGAAGCACCAATTGCAGAAGTAAACGCCAATGAGACAGAGGAACGAACAACGCTTTGGGTTGTCGACTTTCCGTCATCTTGTTCTGCCGAGGACCTCAAAACCCTTTTTTCTGGATGTGGAACCGTAAAAAATGCTGAGGTCCTAATCTTGATCTATACTTTTTTGTAATTCCAATTATAAACATTTTTTTTTTGTCATTTGGATATGAATTTTGATTGAATGTGTTGCATTTTAGATTAGACATAACAGAAAGAAGAATGGTAGAGACTATGCGTTTGTGACTATGGCTTCTGAGGAACAAGCTCAGGCGGTTATTCAAAAATTTCACGATCATGTAAGATGCTTTGCTGCTTGGTTCTCCTATATTTTGTGTTTAATGGTTGCTTTGAAAGTTCAAGGTAAGAGAATTGTAGTTTAGGGATGTGTTTTCCTCTTTGAAAATGTTTGATTCGTATAAACTCAAAATAATAATAATTTAGTGATAAGGGCTGTGGATGAAATCATAATTACTAGGCATTAAGGCTTTGTAAAGTCTATTTCATAGATTTGAGTTAGATTTGAAGTTTATTAGGCTTTCTGGAGGAAATTTGTTCCTACAGTGCAAATTATTAATGAACATGCTCAGTGGTAGAAAACCTTGTAGTGTATATGTTTAGGATGGCTATATCAATAGTTATTGCACTTTTAACTTAGTTCTATGCTAAATCATATGGTTGCCTTCCTTTTGTTCTTGTACTATCTAGTTCATTCGACGACTATGAAAGATAACCATTAAGACCATAATGAGCTATACATAGCACATTTATGGGTTTCATCTATATCAAGGAACAGCTTCTTTATGTTGAGATTTTGTGGTTCAGGAAATGTCAGGGAAGAATATCAGTGTGGAGTTAGCAAGGAGATACAAAGAACTTGCTTCCAAGCGTCCTCCACAGCCCCGTGTTGAAAATCTTCGCTACAGAATTCATGTGGCCAGCCTTTCTTGGAAAGTAAGATCAAAGCATCTCATGGAGTTTTTCTCTGCCGGTTTAAATCCAATTTCAGCTAGGGTTGTCTTTGATAAAAATAAAGGAAGTTGCGGGTATGGTTTTGTCGCATTTCCCACAAAGGAGGAAGCAGAGGCTGCAATTTCTGCTTTTGAGGGGAAGGTAAACAAGAAGATAAATCATGATGGCATTTACATCCTTTCATATTATCTCTATTTAATTAAAATAACCAAATAATTTTGATCTTATCAAATTGGTACATCATAATTATTAATAAGCCAATCCCTGGCCTTAACTACTACAGTGTGTTCTTATTTTTTCCGGAGCCTTTAGGTGGTCTTAGTAATATTGACTCAATATGCTGGTCAAGATTCCAGATAACAAGTTTGATCATATTTCTTACTCTTCTTTAGTTATAAAGGAATAAAGGATAACGTAATGTACAGTCTGTACTTCATGCTTTAGCATGCATCTTCAATGCTTTATGTTTCGAGGAAAGCCAAACTTCAGGGAGAGAGGTGATAGAATTGATAGATTAGCATTTAATGCACTTTAAGATTTCCTGCTATGTTCTCATCAAGATTCAATACATGGTTGAATCCTGTTTAACACACAGAAAACAGCAATAGGATCTCACGCCAATTGATAATTAGTAACTTTCTGATGAGCAACTCATGTTAGAGCTGTAGAAACATCATTCCTAGCAGAAAATTTGGTGAGATTACTTGAACTTGATTCAGGAAAGGGTCAAAATCACCACTTAACATGATGTTGGGTACATGAAGGGCATTATGGGTTTACATATGAGAGGTCATTTAAACTAAGTGGAAGTGATACTGATTTATTTGTAAGGAAATCCAAGGTTTTATGTGTACATTATAGATATGTCAACATTGTCCGATACTCTTGGAGTTTACTTTGTCAGTTTCTTTTCATTCTTGCATTTAACTTGTCTTCCATAGACTTTTTCTCTCTCGACTGTTGTGGTTTACCTGAGTTTTAAGTTTGAACATTTACTTTGGTTAGGTAAAGACCTTAAAAATGTGATGTCTAATGTTTATTGGAAAAAGTAGCTGTGTTAGAAGAAACATACTAAGGTGGTTGCCATTGAGAAGAGAACATTCGATTGTCTTGGTCAGGCGCGGGCCTCTATTTGGATTTTATGAGTGTGTATCTTGTATCTTGTTCCATGTAGAGAACCATGTAATTGTTGATTTCACATATTTATGGAAAGATTTGAAACTTAGGTCTGTCCCAATCCCTCCCTTCCTCTTACTATATCGTTTCAGGGTAATGAGAAAAAAATTAATCTCTTCATTCTTTATATTCAGGAATTCATGGGTAGACCACTTCGTTTGGGATTTAGCAACAAGAATGTTGATTAACTGCCAGTGAAAATGAAGAGGAAGATCACTCTGAAGCTCATCCCGATGAGCCAGTCTCATAGATCCCTACACTTATCAGCCATTTGAATATCTAGATGCCAAAAGAGAGGCAAATCTGGTGGAATCAGGAATCTAGTCTTACCAAGGGCTGTCCAATTTTGTATCCACTTAGTTTCTCATTATGTAGTTATATGACCAACAAGTAACCACTATATTGTGCTTACAGTTATTGGTTGATGTAGCTGTTACTTGTCAATTAGTTGATAATGCTAGAAACTGGTGTACATGTTTCAGCTTTTGCATTTTCCAGATTTTTTAGTTGAGTCACAATATTTTGATCTACAACATATTTGAACTAGAAACTAAGAATTTCTGACAAAAAGGACTGAATTCTGAGAACATGCAAGTGTGAGGAGATTCATTTATGTTAATTCAAGGAAATAACAAAAAGTAATTAAGCTGGATACAATTATCAAGCCGTCTTAGCTCAGCTGGTAGAGCGCGTGGCTTTTAACCACGTGGTCGTGGGTTCGATTCCCACAGACGGCGTTTTTTTAAAATTCCGATTTTAGCCTTCAAATATTTTAAACGGCTACATAAACTTACGGTTTAAAAGCACAAATATCTAAAGCAATTCAAAATCTTATCTATCCATATTTTCTTCTTTGGCGACATTTATTTTCGTTTCTCCACAACAATGGCGGCATTAGAAGCAGCAGCACTCTCTGTCTTCTCGGCTTCCTCTTCTCCATCCTCTAAATTCCTCTCGCCTCCCAAACCATTTGCTTCACTGAAACTGAACCTTTCTTATTATACCCCTTCTCTTTCCTTCAATTTGCCATTTTCTTCTCTTCGTCTTAACAACCCAATTACTAGGAAACCTGGGTTTTCACTACTATGCTCAGCCGTGCAGGAAGCTGCTACCGCAGAAGAAGATGCACCGGAAGAATCCGAAGAACTCATTTTGAAAAAGAAGCTTTTTCTGTACAACTTGCCATTTGCTCTCACACCTGAAGACCTCAAGACCCTTTTTGGGGAATGTGGAAATGTTGTAAAAGCTGAGGTCCTAGTTCTCTCTTGTACTGTGATAATTGTTTTTGTTATCATTGTTTCTTGTAATTTGATATGGGTTTTTGATTAAATGTGTGAAAAACTTGATCTTTCAGCTTGTGACCCAAAGGAATGGGAAGAGCAGAGGCTTTGGATTTGTGACCATGTCTACTGGGGAAGAAGCTCAGGCTGCTGTTGCAAAATTTGACAATCATGTAAGCTACTGCTTTTGTGTTCAGTATGTTTGTGTTTTTGCACTCTGGAAATTGATTCATTTGGCTTCTTCCTACATTATGTATTCTCAATTATGAAATGTTGACTGCCTTTTCCATGATGGATTCTTTTTTATCCTTGAATGTTTAAATTGTTTGTGTTCAATGTTAACTTATAAGGCTCATACATATCAAGGATTTTGTGGAAAGTGTTGCACCAAATACCCACTGAGTGGAAATTGCTTATTTTCTATATCACTTCAGTAGTTTTTTCTGAAATGTGTGGTGTCTAGTTAAATGCTTGTTCCCGGATAGTATATCAAATATTAATTCAATTAGATAGTAATGGTCGGAAAACATTGCATCCTGGTTTTCTTCCTATGAAGGACCAATGTGTCATTTTAAGTGTCATGTTATATCGGAGAGATCTTTAGGAGGTTATAGTAGATGGCACAATTTTATCTCTTTGCATAGGTCCTATTGGTGAATCTGTGTACTATTACTTTTCTTTTCTGTATAATTATTGCATTACAATCTTCAGTTACATTGGAATTAGTCATGCCGCATTTCTGTTTGGCTTTACCTACGTCAACTGGAATCTTTCTCATTTTAAGATTTGCTTGTGCAGGAAGTGTTAGGAAGGCTTATCAGGGTAGAGATTGCAAAGAGAGTCAAGAAAGCTTCTCCAAGTCCTGCGGATGTCCCTGCTGTAGAGACACGCCATATACTTTATGTGTCCAATCTTGCATGGAAAGTGAGGGCGAACCATCTCAGAGAATTCTTTACTGCTGCTGAATTTAATCCAGTTTCAGCTAGGGTTATCTTTGAAACCACTACCGGAAGAAGATCTGCTGGATACGGGTTTGTCTCATTTGCAACAAAGGAAGAAGCAGATACTGCAGTGTCTGCTTTGAATGGGAAGGTAAACAATAAGATCAACTGTAAGAGCATTTGACCCTTTTAGGCTATTTCCTCTATTTCAGCAATGTCTGGTATTGAATGAAAAAAGCAGGTTGATTTTGATCTTGGTTAACTTGACACTCGTATATTTAATGTACCTCTACTGTGGATTTCACGTATGCAACTATTTTAGGATGGTAAGAAATGTTTGATCCATCATTATTTTCTCTATTGCAGCTATTGATGGATAGACCAATTCAAATGAAAATCAGCGAACCTAAAGTTGATGAGAGCAAAAGTGAAGAGGAAGACGTACCAGAGGGTCAACCAAGCAAAAGTGAAGAGGAAGACGTACCAGAGAGTCAACCCAGCGAGTCGTAGATTGTACAGACTTCAGCCGTTTGCAGATTAAGAGTACAAATATTGCAGAAGCAGGATCTTCTCTTATCCTCAGGTTGAAATGATGGAAGGCATTTTTCATGAGCCATACATTTTTGCGTTTACTTAGTTTCTCATTTTTCTTTGAAATTACTTCTCACTGACATTCATATATTATCTTGTATGATTACCTTGTATAAATCTATTATGATTTAGTGCTATTTGTTTTATGTCAAATTCGTTGATAAACTTCTTACCAGAGTTACATGTTGACATCATGTACTGACTTTATAATCGTGCTAAGGTTTGATGAAAATATATATAGAGTAGCGTGAAACCAACAATCACGGGGCATGATTCCACATCAACACATGCAATTTTCTGAAAGTTGAAAGTTCAGCATGTTTTACATATAAAACTCAGAAAACAAAGAGTTTCATGAGAAGCAGTTTTTCAGGTTGTGCTTCCTTGTGGCAGTATATAGTTTCGGTTGCACCAATTTTTCAGGTTTGTCTTTTCTATCCCAGCACCTCATGCTGCCTTTGATTGGCATGTTGATGTTATCTATCTTGGTTAGTTACTCCTTTTGTGGTGTGTGGCTCACTTTTGCTTTCTTTTGGTTCATATATCTTTCCTCTCTTGTTCTGGCTACTGAGAGATCATTGGCCTTGTTAATCATGCTCTGTCTTTACCAGAACTTATTCCAGTGTTTTAGCAATGGTTTGCAACCATAAGACTAGTAGGTACAAAATGCTGTTGCTTAATGTTATTGAAATATCAAGTTGTAATACCTTTTTCTATTTGTGTTTTGCATTCTTGAAAATGGAGAGGAAGAAGAATATATTTGAGCTTCGAAGATGTTTGCTAATATCGTTGATTCAAATTGTTAACCATTGGCCATTGAGTCATATAGGGAATTAACGCCGATTAATGATATAAAAGTTGTATTTCTCCAACATCCCGCACTTGTTACACATATGACACATAGAAAAGGATATAGTGACGAAGCGTAAAAGGTATCTTGAAAATAAGGAAGATTGAGAAACATTTTTATCTATTTGGAATGAGTTGGTGTATAAAAAACAGAAGAACTTGAGATAATTATGAATCTTTTGGATAAAGTGAATAATGATATTGCTACCTAGGAAGAATGAATTATTGAAGAAATCAAAACTGAACTTGAGAATGAAAATATTCAAGTTTCTTATAAGCATAATATATATTTCATATTTCAATAATCTTGTGAGCAATATGTAAATATTTAATGACTAAATTTTGGAGTATAATCATGTAGCTTTTTGTATATTCTCACACACGCACACACAATACTTTCAAGAAGATAACAAATTGCAAAACTGAGTACAAACCAAAATTAAAAGAGTAAGGACAAAAAACACAATTTTGTTTTGAAAAAAATGGGATTTCCAAGATTTAACAACAAAATCTCAGCTGAAACTACTTTGCTGATGCCCATAAGTTGTATTTTAGTCTGAAATAGAGTCCACCCAAGTAGATTATTTGGAAATGGATATCCAAAACTTGGTCCAAGTGAAAATCTCAAGAAAAATGGTAATGCAAGCCAAAAGTGCAAGAATAGCGATGTAGGCCCATTTCCAGAGGTGGTGAGGCTTCAAAATGGCCATTCCTTGAAATATATTGACAAAGATCAAAGTGAGCAGAGCATATCCCAGAAAATGATGGTACATGTTCCAGTACTTTCGATATTCATCGCTTGGCTTTGGCTTCAATCTTAATGCAATCATCTATCAATTACAAATCCAAATCAGATATATATTTCTTTGGACCAAAATAAATGCCTCAAGTAAAACCAAGAAATGGAAATTAACCTGAGTGGTGGTAAATGTGAAGATGAAGATTGCAAGAATCTTGTGAATCTGGAAGGTGTAGTCTTTGGAGGCATTTCCAAGCCACAGACCAATGAGCCACCCGCTGGTTCCGAGTACATACCCACAAGTCTGGCAAAATATGTGATAACGGAACCAGAACTTGAATTTGAGTGGGAATGTCCTGCAGTACCTTGCCACAATTGCTCCTATGGGCAGCAATGTTCCCCACCCAACAATGTTCAACATCCCATGTACCTATTCAATATGCAACCATTTGGATAAAACTTCATGTCAAATCGATAATGTTAAATTTCAATATTGGGCTAAATATAATGGTTTGGGCTTCCCAAGGTCACCCTTATTTGTGGGGTTTAGCTTCCACCATTTTATTTAGCTCATTCTCTTTTTATTTATTCGATGTGGGACATTTACCTACTTCAACAGATAATGCAATTTATTTTGTCAGAAAAATTAAGGAAAAGTTAGTTAATGCTGTATATTTAATCATCTATCATCGTGCACATATGCTGTAACAAACGTAAGAGATACAAACGAATTATCATGATCGTACCATTCTGAGGTGAGTCCTATGCCTCCCAATGTTGATGCTCCTCCCAGTCTTCAAGTCCAAAGTCTCTATGCTATCACAGTTCTGGAGACTGGTATCATGCATCATTGGCTCCGATCCCGCGTAACCATATCCCACCTGCCACACATGGTTCAAGCTCGAAACATTGTACACCGACTCGTTAAGAACCAACGTCGCGTACATTTTGAAGTATCCGGAACTTCCATTGTACTCCGAGGACTTGTTTCGAACAACAACATCAATCTCCGAAGGCAGGAGCTTGCACCCAAGCCTGGTGTAGCTAGTAATGTTATAGGTCTCAACATTGGAGGACCCATTTTTGTACCTAATTCCTATAAGGGCCCTAGTACCCACCATTTCTGGCCTCTTTCCAGGGTTCACTCCCCATGCCATCCACCCCGTTTCGAGCTTCGCGCCGAAGTAGAGATCAAGATGATTAGTGTTGGAATTGTTGTGATTTTTTGTGGTCCATTTCCAGCCAAATTCAGCTCCTAGGGTTGGTAATTTTTTGCAGTTGGTGTAGGTTTTGTGGCCGGAGAAGGGTTGGGTGCAGGAGGGAGGTGGGTGTTGGGAGGTGGTGGAGAGGAAGCTGAGGAAGGCTAGGGTTATCAGAAGTTGAGGCCTTGTGGAAACAAACATTCTCTTTAGTTTTGGTCGCTTTAATGTTTTGGATTCAATGTGGTTATATTTTATGTTATGTGTCGTGTAGCTTTTTGAAGTGAACTTTATTCTATAAATAAATGGGAGTTAAGAAGCAGCAACACTCAAAGTTGTTTATTCCTTGTTCTCCTTTTTCTGCATGTTTATCATTACTCTTACTCTTGCATGCATTTTCTTGAAGCAGTGTACATGTGTAGAGTATGCATAGACTGGTTGGACAGAAAAGAAAAAACCATTCCATCCAATATATTCTTTTAGGCTATGATTTCGTACACTGTAACCGAAATGAATGAATTAAGTATTCCATTCTGAATACTCATTCCATATAGAGCGTCTAATAAAATTTCGGAATATATAGATGTGATTCAAAAAGATAAGTTATTTTTTATTTGAGTTGATCATATCAAAACTGATACATATTCCTCATCTAGTTACAGATTTATCATTAATTATATCATCATATCCAAGCATATCAATTTGATTCGATTCGATTCTACAGGTCTTACCATAAATCGTTTTCATTCTTTAAACTATTAGTATCATATGCCCTCTCTGTCTAGAGGTGGATAGAGACTCTATTGTTCTGGTTTGGATACAGTGTTACTGTATGTTTTTCTTATTTGAGTTTCATAAACAGAGAATGCTAAAGAAAGTGGGATCATATTCTGTTGTCCTTTAATGTTTGTGCATAATGTTCTGGTTCGATTACAGTTAAACTCTGTATTGTTCTGGTTTGTGCATAATGTTTCCATATTTATGTTTCTTGGAAAAGATATTCTCACTCTTAGGAGGGAGAATATATGCTTCATCTGAATCAAACTCTAGAGTTTATTTCCTGAGCCTCACAACAGCAGCACATTAGGAGACCAATGGGTTAATATTACATTTTCTTGACTTGTTTTTATCAGAGTGTGAGCCCTACTTATATTCTCTCCCCCTTTTTCTTTTTCTCTCTTTTCTTGCAAAAGATACATCAGCTCTGCTTTAATCATTCAATTTTCAACAATCCATAACAGAAAAAAAGAAATGAGGTCACATCATGTGACAAATTGCCTTGTGCCTGGTGTTGGATTTTGTATGATTTAGCATTGCAAAAACAGCATATTTTGGTGTCAGGACTTGCTATGCATCTCTTCTTTCCAGATACAAGGAGCAAGAAAGAAGAAAGAGAAACTGCAAATCAGCTCTTTACTGGTATACCAAACTTGGAGGCTTCACTTCTTCACTCACATGTCATTTATGATTTTAGCCTTTGGAGGGCAGTTTCTGGTTTGTATAGTTATTGATGTCTTTATTGTGGTATGGGGCATATATGAGACTACAGGTTAGGCTCATTATTTACTGCTATGTCCCATTTCTGCTGCACAGTTTCACACCAACTGCACCTGGCTTCCAACAATTATAAAAAGCATTTATTACTTTCATGAATTCCCAACAAACATCACCTCCAAGTCCAACACCTTGGTCAACAGAGACCATTATCTCCAAGAGTTTTTTTAAAAAGGAAACAAGACAGCTAAAGAAAAAGAAAGAGAGCAACAAAAGAAAAAGAGAAAGAGAATTCTTATGAGCACTCCCATCTCTCTCACTCCTCTCCCACCCCCATCTTGTTTCTTCAACAAAACATACAAGCTCTCTGCTTGTACTTGCTGCTACAGTTTGTCCATGAACATATCATAAATAATCTCCAAAACCCATCTTCTGTTCTGCTCTTACATGCTCTCTGTTCAGTTCTCAGGTAATCTTCTTTATGTTTAAGAGATCATATCAGTATCCCAATTACACTTACCTTCTTTTGCTCTTACATGCTTTATGTTATGTTATGTAGTTCACTGAAAACATATTAGCATAGAAGAAGAAGAAGAAAACAATCATATCATGCTAGAGTACTAAGTCTCTGAGACAAGCCATGGGGTCTGTAGGCAACCCCAAAGCCTGGGTTCCATATATGAACAGCAAAGACTGTTCTCAAGGTTTTTGCAGCTTGTACTGCCCACAATGGTGCTACATGATTTTCCCTCCTCCTCCTCCCCTTCAATTCCCTAATGAGGACAATTCAAACACTAAGTTTTCTCCTCTTGTTATTGCAATCATTGGCATATTGGCCAGTGCTTTCCTTCTTGTGAGCTACTACACCATAATCTCCAAGTACTGTGGGAATGCAGACTCATCAACAAGAGAGGATCATGACCAAGAAGCCGAATTGGACGACAATCACAACCCGTCCCTCCACGAGCCATGGCACGCTGCTCCAGCCGGGTTAGACGAGGCTCTCATCAAATCCATAACTGTTGTCAAGTACAAGGAGGGAGATGGGCTTGTTGAGGGGACAGATTGCTCAGTTTGTCTTAGTGAATTTGAAGAAGAAGAGAGCCTGAGACTGTTGCCAAAGTGTAGTCATGCTTTTCATATCCAGTGCATTGATACATGGCTCGAGTCTCATTCGAATTGTCCTCTTTGTCGAGCCAACATAGTGCTCATGATCACTCCTGCACAGCCCAAATTGAGCCTCCCAGTCATAGAGACTCCTCAAGCAGTAGTGCAAGATTTAGAGAGAGAGTCTCAGAATTCCAGAGAAGAACAAGTCATGCACAACACTTGTGTTAGTGATAGAAGAGACACCATAGTTGAGATTAGATCAGATGAGGAAGATCAGCAGATGAGGAGATCAGTGTCAATGAATTGTTTGTCTGAGAGTAGAGTTTTGGTTTCTGACATATTGTGCATCAGTGAAGGTGAAGATGGTGTTGAAGGATCATCCAACAAACAAGGAAGTGAAGAATTGTTCAAGGGGAGCAATGTGAACAAGGTGGTGATGAAGAGGTCATTTTCAAGTGGGAGATTCTTTATGGCCAGGCATGGATGCAGAGTAGGGAAAGGAAAAGCTATTGTTCCTGTATGAGAAATGAATTTTTGGAAGTAGAGAGACTATTGTTACCATTATTGTAGTTAACCATGTGAGTGAGGTTAAGATTTTGAGAGGGTCCAAATTAAGAGAGATCATTTATGTTAACTTTGAGTGTGGGAATTTGCTTGTATGATTGTGGATTCTCAATTGTTGAGTGATATCTCCATGTTTTGGGGTTAAGTTGAGGGAATCTTGTTTTAATGAAATCAGCTAGCTTTGTTTGATCCACCAAAAGTAAAGCTGGCAATAGTATGTGTGCTAAGGTTGTTTTCGTACCATACAATTCAACATAAACACGATATGCATAGTAACCGTGTTATGCAGTGGAACATGAACACAACACGTTTATGAGTACAAACACAATATGATTAACACAATAGCTAAATGAGCCGTGTTGACATGACGTGATTGACACGAACATGATCTGACACAATCTGAAAGCGTGTCGTGCATGTCACAATACAAGTAATCAATCGTCAGTCCTTATTATGGAGATACAACACAAGCATGACACGACTACTAAACGTGTTGGATTCTTCAACACGACTAATCAACTGTGCATGCATGTTTTGGAGGTCCAACAAAAACATGACTCGTGTCATGTTTGTATATAAGGGTTGAACAGCAAAGAAGTGGCCCAATGTCAGGCCTATATACAATATGGGCTTAGTTTTACGGTAAGATAACCTTGATAGCCCCTAATCTTTTGGGCACAGGCAGCTCAAATGCACTCTAAAATATCACAACCAAGCCCAAGTTTAATGTTGAAATATAACTTCTTTTTTCACTATAATGTAATAAGTTTAAAACGTTACTTTCAGTGTTTAAAATAATATTGTTGACATTGCATGAGAAATTAGTATTGAAGAAGATCTGATAAATAGTATGGGTTAGACAAAAGGACACGAGTCTTTAATAAGGACACCGATTGATCCTTCACTAAGAAACAAAAAGAAGAGCCCAGACTCAGAATCAACTGCACAAACTCACCACACAAACACAAAAATACGAGAAAATGCATTGCATGGTTCATTAAAAAACAAAACTTTTATTTATTTATTTATTTTGCCTCTCGAAAACTGCAGAACATATGTATCAGATCATCACTCCTGTTGGTCATTGCATCATTAGTTTTTTATTTTTAATATTTCATTAATTTCCAAAAAGACCGATCATGATTATGGTACATTTAAGGATTATGAAATTAATAATGAGAATATAAATATTAAAGTACAGACTCCATTGCTGCATTGACTAATGTCTGAAAGTACACTTTCTTAATTAAATCGTTTAGACATTACATATAGATGGATGTTTTTCTTTTTGTTGATAGAAAATGAATGCCCTACCAAAAATTATTTTGAATCAAAGTTTCGAATATGGCAAGAGCATGAGCCAAAAGTATTTAATTGCAATGTCAGAGCCTTAAATAATCAGAGACAATAATGGCCAATTACAGAAGCAATAATCATTTTGTAGTTACCAGCTTTAATTTGTATGGTCGGTACCATGAGGCTGGATGTTGAGGAACATGAACAGCGAATTAGGTTGAGATTTCAGACAATATTTCTGCCATATCATGCATCCCTGCATGCATGCTCTTCACACTCTCTCACCAATCAATACTTTATTACCAGGCCAGTTGAGCTAGACTGTTTAAACGTTTCGGTTTCTCTTTGATTAGCAAACGTATAAATACCGGGACTCGAACCAAAACTTCGAAAGAACAAGTAAAATTAACCACTTATCATATTGAGTGATTGTATATGCTTTAAAAGTAATGTTTAGAGGAATATGTTTTGGTCCCAACTGAGCCAATCTAGCCGACCGTTGTAATATTTATTTTTTAGTCCACTCCATTCAAAATAAAGACACATATGTACTTTAGACATGAACTTTAACTAAACCTACACATTGTCCCATTTTGATAAATTTTTTAGCATATGAATCATCAAATGTTAGAATTGTCCCAATTTGTAAAGTTTTGTAACATATGAGTCATTAATTTTGAAGAAATAAGTATTGAGCATTAAATGTTAAAATTGTGTTGGTTAAACAAAGACTTGTTTTCAGAAAGAAAAGAAAAGTCACTTGAAATTTACAAACCAATTCTTTTCAGAAGAGTGATTCACATCCTAGCTAGCCAATACTCATCTACAGACACAAAACACAAAACAACTAGCCAGCCACAACCCACAACCCACAACTCGCAAAGGAAATTAGGGTAAGAGAAGAAGTAGATGGGTATTGTAGTGATTCCACAGAAAACACAAGGGTATTATTGGAAGATATTATTTATGATGATCGAAGATGTGGATATTGAAGATTGATCAAGATGAAGAGAATGCAGCTTCCTCCTCAATAATTCTGAGCATGTGATGTACTGCTGCTGCTATGTCATCCACTGAACTCAGCTGGCATCCTTCTTCAACCTTCACATCATTTCTTAGATTCAGCCCATTTATTCTCTTCCTATTCAATCCGTAAACCTCATATATACAAATACACATCAAATAAATGTAATCCTACATCTGCATGTGACAATAACTCATAACAACACCTCGACCATACCGTTGTCCCAGGCGTGAAATATATAACTAAAATACTCTCAAAATAAATAACTTAATAGACAAGAAGAAAATCACGAATTCACTCAAATAGGTATAAATTGAAACTTGGTCAAACCAAACAGATCATTTTGTTTTATTTCTTGCATGAGTATTAGCCAACAACCCATTGTCTTAGACTCCTTGCCACAATAACTCATATATAACAAGGCCCCTATTATACCAATGTCGAGCATGTGGAATGACTAAAACACCTTAAAATAAATAAATAATTAATTAGTAAAAAAAAAAAGCATACAGTATAACAATTTTGGATTGATACTCTATTTAAATCAATGAGAATATGACATCTCCTAATTTACTTTTTCATTTCTTTGTGTCTAGGCGGAGTCTCAAACAATAATTCTCATTGACTGAGACTCCTTGTGGCAATATCTCGTAACAATATCATGACCATACCGTTGTCGCACATGTGAAATGACCAAAATACCCCAAATGAGACTCAGTCAAGCCAATCAAACTAAAAGACGACACCTCAAAATCTAACCCTCATACTCAAAACGCTCTCTTGGATCCTTTTTCTTTGCGTATTGGCTGAGTCTCAGACAATAGCACATTCTAATTAACATAGTCTAATATTTGTGTAATTCCGTACCTTTGCACTGATGGAGTAGAGGACCAAGGGCTCGACGGTGGTGACGGTGAGGTGGAGGATAGTGAGGTGGAGAGCGTGAAAGCTAGCCACCAGTTTGGAGAGCTGCCTGAGGCATCTTCTGGCCAAGATTCGGAGACTTGCATGGGTTTCAATCAACGTTACCTCGATATCAGCTACGGCAGCTTTAGTCTTCGACATGAATTTGTTTGGGCATTGGGACCACGTGTACTGCGGGTACATAAAAAACTGTGCAAACGGTGGTTTCAACAATGAGGTGGTGGCGACCTCGGCGGCGGCTGCGGCGTCGGTGGTCTCATCATTACCGCCAATATTAGCTTCATGATCTCTTCCTCGTTGCACTTGCTGTTGCAGCAGCTGGAGCTTCTGGGCTTCAAGGGACTGTAACAGGTGCTCAAGTTCCTTGACAAATTCTATGGCTCCACCCACTATGGATGCCTGGTCACCCTGTACGGTACATACGTGCATGCACAAAGTTAATGACGACTTAATGCTTAATTATCCATTAATATCTCGTACACACTGGTTTCTTTTTCTTTCTTTTTTCATTTGTGCTCTTTTTCACATGACAAAAAGACAGAAAGTTTCCAAAAAAAGCATACAATGCAGAAGCTAGCTTGTGACAAGCTGACAATAATTATATTCCCTTAAACAATTCATTTTCTTTGTAATTCACAAATTAATCATGTAATTATTGCCCATTACATAAATTACATGCATGATAATACAATTCAAATGAGGAGCTACCCAATATTTTAGTAGATGTATTAATGTAAATTAAGAACATGGAGAAAATTCTATAGTTTCTTTTACTTTTCCGTCGTCAAAGTATTGAATTGCGAATTTTAAGGTTCAGTACTTTTCAAAAGCAAAGAAACCACGAACACATCATCATCGTCAAGAGTCACAAACCAAAGCAAACAAGAACCAGTCTAAATTAATAGTTAAATAGAAATGAGAGGGTGCGTACCCTTTGGACATAGGAATGAGGCATGAGAGCACGAAGAACAGCAAGATGCTCATTCATCTGTTTACGCCGATTTCTTTCGACGGTAATGTGAGTCATTCTCTGAGTCTCAGCTTCTTCCTTGTTCTTGCAAGCCCTAGGCCTTTTCCTCCTCTTCTTGCTATGGCTCCGGCCACCTTCAACCACCTCCATCGCTCCCAATCCCAAGCAACAACTAGTATTTGTAGTTGCAGCTTCTTCTTGAACTTGAGGAGTACTAGGAGGACAATATATTTGAGGAGGAGGTTTCATTATACTGTGACAATCACCTAATAACAGAAAATTACCATTCTCTACTGAATTTGATTCATGGCTGCTGCTGCTAGTACTATTAGTAGTGTATGGGGTTAATGGAGCTGTGTTTGAGTTAGGTACAGAGATGGTGTCGTAGATGATGAAGTTCAAGAGCTCAGTGGAGGAGAGAGCCTCTAGTAGTGCCATTGTTTCTTGTAATTGATTTAGCTAAAATGACAGATACTACCATTTTATATATTTATACTTGAAATGAAAGGAAGGGAAGCTTAGTATGAAATGGGTGCACGTGAGAGAGAGAGAGAAGAATGTAATTTAATGGGTTTTTTTTTTTTTTTTTTTATAAGCGATCGGACAATAGGCCTATAAAGGCATGTGTTTCTCATCTCCTAGTAGAGACATCACCTGAGTTAGTCGTTAGCTCTCTCTTTAAACTCATAAATCTCATCGTACCGTCGACAAGGAGGCTCGAACCTGATACCTCAAAGGAAGTCCAAAACGCATCAATCGTTTAGCCCAACATGTCTTGGTCAGGTAAATTAAGGAGTTAGAGGTTTAAAAAAAAGAGTGAAAAACAATGCAAGTAACAATGTTTTGGGGTTTGGGTTTTGAGTTTCCATAGATGCATGTCTGGGTTAGTAGCTATAGGTGCTGTTTTGTAACAACAAACACAGCTTCTGGT
>JAYMTE010000610.1:0-16820 GCA_036897545.1 Pelargonium fulgidum
CGCATTAAGAAGCTTCAGCAATATCTTGATCAGGTTTGCCACTTTCAAATTATTGTGCTTGCTAGTAATCTTACAGTTTGCTTGTTAAGTTGAAATTTGGAAATGATTTTCTCTACCGTTCTCTTTTTTCAGGTTCGTACCATCGTGAAACCAGGATGCTCGCCAGATGTTCTGAAAGCAGCTTTGAGCATTATGTCATCTGTGACCGATGTTCTTTCTGTAATGTCCGGGCCTTCTTCCAACGGCATAACACTCCTTTGAGTGTACCAACTTGAACCTTTCATCTTCTGTTGAACTGTCTTAGCACCTTGTTTTTTTCTCGGGTTTTCATTTTATGAACTGTAGGCGAGTAACTGTTGATGATGATAATAAGCTGAGTCTTTTATACCCCTCTGTTGTAACTGTTGTGCAAGATGATCACTGAAGAGTGCAGTATTGCGAGTTTTGCTTTTGGGAAGATGATATTTCGATTATTTCTTATTTCACTACAATCTGTATTCTTATTTTCTTAGACTTCGGACCTGAGTTCATCTATTTTCCCCTCCGAAGGTATTGAGAAACTAAACTGGATACGGTTTGGTACTGATTTTGGTCTGCAAGCAACGATTCTAGTTGTTCCAAATGTTTTAATCATGCTATTTTTATCAGCAAGTACACCCAAACAATTGCATTGTTGGACTATTTACAAAAATGAGAATAATCTTAGTCTTATCAAGTTTTTCAGCTTGCTAACAAAGATTGCCTAGACATGTGAAACGACAACCCGATCCAATGAGAATATTCCCGAAACTATCTTAAGCCATTTGTAGGTCTGAATAATGAAATAGCGGTACGCGGACTAATTTCAATTTTTCAAGTTATGCTCCCCGATGAGCCAAGGCCATCAAACATGGAAAATGAATTACTAAATTTAGTGGGAGCGATGCCGAAGTGATCATAGATGCATAGCTTGAGACAAATATTTTTGAATCATGCTCTAAGGCAAACCAAGGTTACTTGAACATGAGAATTGACTTTGCAACTAATTAGGTCCTAAAGATAACCAAGGTCGTTTAGGGATCCAAATATGCATTACGAGCCCATTTTCGGCTATTTGAGTGACTTTTCGAATATTTTCAATATACACTCCACGGTGAAGTGATACAATTCATATTTGAGAAATGGTCATACAAATTTAGTAGAATTACTCCAAAACCCATTCGAGTTGACTGGTCAAGGCTCAATTCTAAAGATATTTGTCTTTGTGGGACCCACGTGGCGGGCTCACTTTGTTAGATTCAGTGATCACGAAACTGACATCACCCTTATTTCATCATGTTGACATCATCGTGTGGTTTCATGATTACATCATAATATAATGATAAAAAATTCTTATTTGAGCACATGACACCATCATGATCAAAGCATGACATCGTCATACCCATTTGCAACTAATCACAACGTCACACATCAATATTTTTCATCTAATCATTGTGAGTATAAATATCTCCTCAAGATATCATGTATTGATATTTTTTTATTTTGAGAATCGTGTAATTTTCACATTTTGAGTTCTCAATTTTCTATATAATTCTTTGAGCTCACAACCTCTTCACATTACTTGAATTTCTCATTCTCATGCTCGATGTGAAATCTGCACCCCCTCCCCTCAAATTTGGAGTAACATGGTGGTGTTTTGTGAGTGTGTAGGCCATTCTTGAGTTCAATCGCAAACGCAAGTCCCGATGGCCTATTTGAATAATCTATTAAGTTTGAAAGCTCATTCAATCAGTAGTTCATGTTAAGAAGAAGACTTTGTGAACACATTATCTTGTAATTTAGTTGTCCCGAGTCAAACAGGATAAAACATTTACTATTTCATTATAAAAACGTCACAGTAATATTCACATGACGTCAAGAAAGATTGTTATTTTTTCGTATGAGACAAGAATATAAAGTTACATCGTTCCAAGAGGTGGGAGGTTTATAATTGTGCGGAGTATGAGAACGTATAATATGATCATCTTTAACATAATTAAATTTTTTCTCCGACATTTAAATTAAATCAAATACTAAATTACAAAAATATTTAAATTTATCAGATGTAATGGTTTTTCTTAGGGTAAAATGGAGGTAAGTCGACTCACCTAAGCTTTAGGTGAGTCAGTCTCCCAATATACAGACATGTGACAAAGTCTCTTAACCTTAACCTAGGGCTTAGGGTTTTTGGCACCTGACTGCATCAAAAGTGGTTTCTTACACCATCACCCTCAAGAATGTGAGGAGTGAGAATCGATCCTGAGACATCATCCCACTCACACAGCTGGAATAACCAACTGCGTCACTCTTGGTGGTGATGCCACTTCACATATGTTATTATGTTCTCTCCCATTTTTGACCGGCCAAGCGGGCTGTATTTGGTGTTCTTCTTTGGTCATTTTCAAATTAAAAATAAAATCACTTGTATACTAGCATTCAACACAATAAATTAAAATGATATAGATTTGAAGATTTATAAATTCTTATACTGGTGCTAAACCCAAATTTTTTCTCACAATAACACTAGCAGTGAAACATTATTTCATACAATTTCATAAATCTTCAACTAAATTAAACAAAGTATGTGATTTGATAACAATTCAAGGAGAAAGGTATATGCCTTTACCTCTGTTTTTATCGTAGACGTTAAAAATTGAAATAATTTTAACGTGATGAGAGTTGTAAATTGATAGTTATATAATGATGATTTCACTGGAAAAAATGGGGGAGTTTTGCCAGAAAATTATTGGAGGTGTTGACAGCTAATAGATGAGGAAGAGAATATGATCAATTAGAGTATTGTTGTAACGAATCAAAACTATGTAGTTTTGATTATCATTTAAATCATTTAATGAAACTACGTAGTATTAGAAGTCTGACTCACCTAAAGCTTATGTTAGTCAACTCACCTCCATTTTATCCTTTTTCTTAACACTTAACTTCATAATTATTTGAACGTTATTATTAAATCATATTACTGAACAATCTGTTCTTCTAATTATATAAAATCGATAATTGTACGATGAATCTCTTAATTTTAACATAGGGCATTACAGTGTGCGCATCATTTCACACTAATAACTCTATAAGTTATTTTCTTTCTCTCAAACAAACAAAACTAATTAAAGGCAATAATATAAAAAATGTGAAAAGACATATAAAGACAAACTATTTGATTTATACGTAACTTTCTTAACCAATAAGATTTTGCTAATCATATTCACGAAAACAGTCAATAATCATATATACAAGTTAAATCGTCAACTAAGCGTTTCGATTGTAACTTTACCGTAAGAGTTCCGCGACATGGCTATTACTTGTTAGTGTTTTCACCCTTTTATCCCCCTTTATAATTGTACCAAAAGAGACATGTTTGTGGAAAGCAAAAAAGGGATGGTGTTAAAGGGATGATTTTTGTAGGGATATATTGGGAAATTGAATAAAATTAAATACCATCCTGGTGTGTGCCAATCTGTAGTCAAAACTAAAAAAGGAAATATTTTGAAACTCCCCTGAGAGAGGCACCACTCCGCCACCACCCACAGACACACCTCCTGGTCTCCGCCTTTGATTTTTTTCCTTTTCCGTCCCCCCCCCCACCAGCCTCGCCGCCGTGAACGCTTACTCCACATTGTTCCGTACACTGCACTACACGTGTAATTGCCATGAATGGCTGTTTCTATGAATGCTCGAATAAATACTCTTCACTACTCTCCCAAATCCATTTCTCCTCCTCTCACATTCAAAACCCTAAGGCGTCGCCGCTGGACCCTCTGCCGTTGACTCTCCACAATCATCTCTGGTCCGGTATGTTTTTTTCCTCTACATTACTCGTTTTTGTTGAAACGCCGTTTATGTTCTGTGTATGTGTTGGTTGCGTAGTTGAATCGCGAGAATGTTCTCAATCTAAGGTATTTTTGAAGCAGAAGCTAGGTTTTGTATTTTTGTGTTTGAAAATATGCGTGCCTCTGTTTGGTTATCGAGCAAAAAAGATGAAAGGTGTAGTTAGTATCGGACTGAGTATTAGGGCTTGATTTTAGTCCATGTGCTCTCAAAGGCTCTTTTTCTTGAATTGGTTTATACTACTGAACCATGTGTCAGTGACAGTATAATATTTATGTTGTGACAGTAGAGAAGTTGAGATGGTGAAATTGATAGAAATTGAGATGGAAGATAGCATCAACCTGACAAAAGATTCACCAGCAGTTGAATCCACTCTGCCCAAGAAGGATCAAGAGCCAACTGAAAATGGGAAATCTGTTGACCTGGGCAGTAATGATGCTATGAAAGTTGATTTGCCTGGCGGAAAATCAACTGATCCAGGAAGCACCGATGATATGATAATTGATGATGGTGCTGGTTGCAAGGAACTGCCGGATAGCAAGAGCAATGACAAAGGCGCTGATGTTGTAAACCAGCAGGGACCTCCCTCTAGGCCATCCACTCTGAAAGCTCAGGCTGAGGATGTCCTTGCCAAGGAATCGAAGAATGTGCAGAACTACGTCGAGGTAATACAAGTATAATAGGAGAGCGTGAAAGAGTATTAACAAATTAATGTAGTAAAAAATTTGTGGCTTGTGAAGTATCGTAAGGCTCTTACCTTCTGTGGATTACAGATGGCCGAGGCTGATGACGCAGGCACAGCCGAAGAAAGGGCTGCATTTATGGCGGAGCTGGAAAAGTTCCATAAGGAGCGACTCATGGAGTTCAAACCTCCTAAGTTTTACGGAGAGCAACTTAACTGCCTTAAGTAAGTTTAGTCGATGGCTGTTCTATTGCTATGAATTACATATGTCATGTTCTATGTTTGGGCTAATTTCTGTGTATGTCATGTGTGGTGTAGGTTATGGAGAGCTGTTGTTAAATTGGGTGGCTACGAGCTGGTATTTGTGCATATTATTTTCATGTCACATTCATTGTAATTTTGACGTTTTTACTCATTAATTAAACCAGACCATCTTGTATGTAACCGACACCAATCAATAGTGTGCAGTCCTATGTTTTGTATTTCATGAATGTTAGAATGTGGAAGGATTAATAACTGCTGTGGCCCAAACATTTAACTTGCGATATAATCTCTTCCATTTTGGGAATGTATTAAGTGTGTGATAGGAAAGTTTAAGAACTTGTTAATTTTACCAACCATGTTTGCTTAGCAGTTAGAATGGATATGGTAACTCCGAAAAGGTTAGGAAACTTTCTAGACAGGTCTTTAGTTTTACCTTCTCTAATAATAGATAATAAAAGAATTCGGAGAGTGAGGAAGAATAGTTATTAGAACTTATATTACACTTACAATTACAAATCACCGTAGTATTTAGTGCTGGCAAAAAGGCAAGCGAAGCTTTTTATTTGTATTGGACAAATAATCATACTAGTCAAGTGAGCGTCTGGACAAGGAAAGAACAAAAAGCCATGTGTGAAAAAGCAGCCACTATTTTGCACACATAGTAGGAATCTGCATGATAGTCAATGCCTAGGGGCGATTTACGACCTCTTTTAGAGGCCCACTTTCAAATACTCTGCATTTGGAAATGTTTGCTACAGCAACATTTGTATTCTTATCAAGAATCATTAAATATTTATATTGTCTTTAGTACCAAATTAGCTGTTGCAAAATACCTTTTAACCTAACCAACTAAACCATACGTGGACCTGTGTATTCGGGATTTGGCTCTATATTGTTTAAGGAAACTGGGTGCATACTTGTCAGGGAAGTTACAACGAAAAAAAAAAAAAAGCTTGTAGTTTTGAATCTTAACAACAATATGATGTGACCCTACCTTACAGGTTTGTTTAAGATTTTAATGATCAGTCAGGTTATTTTGTTTCATGTATTGGTTATAACAAGGTTGGGTGCATGTGTGCTCGACTTTGAGGGTTTATTGAAATCAGATCCACAGATTTGAGTTGATTAGGGTGTGTTTATTTGATGAACTGCTCCTTAACTGTATTAGTAATATAAATTGATTTGGAAAGCCATAATATATTACATATCTCCTTTTACTCTGTGGTCATGTGCAGGTTACTGCTTCCAAGTTGTGGCGACAAGTAGGAGAGTCTTTCCACCCCCCCAAGTAAGTGATAGCATGAAAGGTTTCTAGCTAATTTTACTATTCTCTATTTATTTATTTGTAACATCCTTATAAGTAGTTCCTTGTGTTTGCTGGTTTCTAAGCTGCAGATGACAACATATTACAATTATATATTTCTAATATTGTTGTTCAATATGCTTTTGACTGAAATAACTACATGGAATAAATCTCTTTCTCTCTCTCTCTCTCTCTCTCAGGACCTGTACTACAATCTCATGGACCTTCCGCATTTTCTATGAGAAGGTAATGTTTATTTAGTATGGACATTATTAGCTGTTTAGACTGAAATAAATATCAGCGTTAGGTGGCTTCTCTCAGTCCTTGATCAGTTTAATAGGTCTATAATGAAGATGACGACACCAACATTCTTTTATTTGTCTGCCTCTTTCTCCTGCCTTCCATTTTCTGATATTTTCTGTTTGTGTAGGCTCTTTTGGAATATGAAAGGAATAAAGTCAAAATTGGCGAGCTTCAACTCCCTATTTCACCATTCTCTCAGCCATTAATTGTTGAAACCAAGGTAAAGCTTATTTCCTTATATTTTCACACTTCAATTGGATCTGGATTCATCCTGATCTGATATGGTGTGTGTCGTGTGATGCTCTCGTCTAGCCCTCATGCATGGTTTGTGATGTAGAAAGCTTAGGTTTATGTTTTACAGTTCTTAACATGCATTTCGTGGTGTATATGATTTGGTATAAGGAATATATAGGCATATGTAGGGTTTCACTGAGTTTATTATAGATAGGTTTAGATAAGACAGTTTGAACGGGTTTTTCATTTTACCTGATATAGAAACAATTGAGGGTATGATACATGGACTTTTGCTCTTGGGTCAGAGGTATGGTGTGTCTGACTTTTGTACAGAGAGAGAAACAGTTCCGTAATCTGTAGTTTCTTCTAACTACACTTAGGAGGTGGATAGGTGCAGTATTATAGTCCGGAAGACTGAGGTCTTGCTGACAGATGAAATTTTAATTGCAATCTCCGCATAAATCACACCCCTTATTGGTAAAATTGGAATTGCATCACCAGAGGCCATCTATATCTAATTGTAATGCCAGTTACAAGATGTGACGTGTCAAATGTGTTAGGTTTGAGTGGCAGCACTTTTAATTCTATTTTGTGGAAATGCTGTGTATATTAATTTAAGGCAAAATAAATATTACCTTTTTTGTTTTGAATTATTAACCATTAACAGTTCTGTATGCTTAACCGAGGACATTGAAGGCTATGTGTTAACTTCTTTTGTATTGTGAGTTCCATTACACAACAGAAATATATTCTTTTGACCGCCTACTACTTTTTGGATGCCAAATGCTATACAAAATTTCAGTCTGATAAAACATTTATCAGAAGTTAAACTAAATGAGATCCACGAAACTTTGGTAGTATGCAACTAACCAACCACTAAGATATTAGTTTGCTTTGCTGATGGGGTTTATTAGCTGACATAATTTTTTGTATGCCTGTATGAGTAAAATGAAATGGTTGTTTAGATAAGGATGCTATGGTTGTACAGTTGAATGCTTATATTCTATGGTCTTTTTCCGCACAACTTCATTTTTGCTTTATTGACTCTCAGCCATTTAACTTTCCAAGTTTATTGTGCAGGTCAATACTTACCAATCTCCAGGATCTGGCAGAGCAATGAGAGATGCTGCAGCTCGTGCTATGCAGGGTTGGCACGCCCAACGTTATCTTGGATTTGGCGAGATTGCTGAACCTATTATTAAGGTTTTCTAAAACTCTAATCTATTGTTGATTGTTGTTTTTGTTTTATCTGCAGCATACCGTTTCTTTTATTCTTTGGAGTTCAGATCAGTTGTGAAATGCTTTTAATTTCTGAACTTTTTCTTGAATAGGATAAGAGTCATAATTCCTCAAAACGTGAAAAGAATCTCAAAAGCAATGGTATGCTCTGGTACAAGGAAATACTCTCCTGTAGACTTCCATTTTACGCCATTTTCTCAATTTATATTTTGTGTCAGGTGTGCAAAAACAGAAGACATCAAGTAACCCAGAGCATGCTAAGAAAGCCGCCCTTCCCAAAGCTGATAAGCAGTTGAGAATACTGAACCTGTTTCTGTGAATTAATTGATTTAACTCTTTGCCATTTGTGCTCATTCCTTATTTAGTTGAAATTATTTTAGGTCTTTCACAATTGTTTTCTAGAACATTTATATCTGGTTCGTTGTTGCATGTGAAACCATGAAAAAATATTAATGATTCCTGTTTTGCTTGCATCTTACAAATACGAGTTTATGAATAGTCTTTGGATTTCTTGTAATTTTTGGAGTCATAGGAGAAAAGGGCCCTTATATCTGGTGCATTTTGTTAGTCACCTTACATTCATTCTATGGCTATTTAGAACTTGTACTGGCTGAAATGTATAATTCCTGCAACTGAAGCAACAATTAAAACATAACCATATCAAGGCCACAGCGGCTAAAAAGAAAACTGTATTAAGTTGTGTCAGAATTTGCTTTTGCAAGAGTTTATTTATTTAATTTTATTGAAGGAAGGCTGAAATTGATTTTATTTATTTATATAACTTTTTACTTCTAGATCGGGCATAACAGTTGTAACTGTTGGACCTCCTGCTGATTGGGTGAAGGTCACTGTGCGAGAAATAGTACGACTATTTTCTTCTCTATTCTTTCTACTGTTCTGCTGTTTTTTTCCCTCTTCACCTGAAGTCTTTTTTCATGAACAGAAAGATTGCTTTGAGGTATATGCTCTAGTCCCTGGACTTCTGCGTGAGGAGGTAAGCACTTATCATTTTCTCTCTCTGTTAGTTCAATATAGCTGTCTTTCTCCGAGGGTAGTATATAGTTGAACTTGTCATAGTATTATGTCAAACAAACAACACCTACTGATTCTCGTTTCATCGATTTGGTCGTGCACATATGACTGACCGACTGTTTGGCATTATTAATGGCAGTCTAATTTGCTGTTCCCTTAATTTAAACAAACAAATATTTACTGACATTCAAGAAACAATGATCAATTATGTATACATGGCTGACTGCAATCTAGTATGAATGCACTCTGAATGTTTATGTTAAATATTAATAGTGGTGGTACGATTTTCATTTGTCTCCTGTCCATCTATCTACCTATAAAAATGTGATGCTAAATTGGTTGATCTTCTCAATTGTCTGTTACGGTGCTGCATATACATGTAAAAGTTTGGTACCCTTGCACAGTGATAAAAAGTTCCTACACAACTTAACATGGTATGTTAAATGATATGACAAATGAACCACCATACATAAAAGCATCTCTTAACTTTAACACACGCCTATAATATCTAGCGTAGTCAATAGTAAAAATAAAAGATGTGTGCATAATGCATCTGCACAGATGTACATAGGTCTATAAGTTGACATTGTCATGTTGATTTTAGAAATAGAATATAAATCCTGCCCTCTAAGATTCATTAAAGGTAGCGTTTGGATTATAAATTTTGGAATGGGAATGAGATTCCCATTGATGCTGTTTGGATTAGCCGATTATAACTCCCTCATTTCCATTCCCATTCTCATTGCCTTGCTCGTGAACACCTGATTACTTCTTAAGTTGGATTATATATATATATATATATTTCATGTGGTTTTTTTCAGTTTAATTTTTCAAAATAATGCATATTTATATGTGAAAAATCGGAAAGAAAGAAAGAAAAAATTCGTAACTTTATGTTTGAATGTCTGATTGGAGTGTATTTTTGTGTGTTATTTATTGTAAATTATCAAGAGAAATTCTGTTACAGATCCTATTCCACACAAAAATGCACACTTATGAGCAAATATAGATATTTTAATACCAAATATTGATTTATTATTTATTTTCCTGCAATGTTCAACTAACATTTCTTTTGCACAATTATTTAAATGTCTTTAAAAAGTTTGAAAATTTTGATCAATTTCATCTTTTTTCAAACATTTTAACTTTTCACTTTGTTAAGCAAATAACAATTGGAGTGTTAATGATTCTCATTCCTACATTTTAGTTGATCCAAACAACATTACTTGGGAATGAAAATGTGTTCATTCCCATTCCCATCAAAGTTTAATCCTAACACTACCTAAGACCATTACTTGTCATGCTTGTAGTTCTTCGTAATTTACAATGATATTTTCCTTTGCTTCTATTGTAAGTTTTCTGTCAATCTCAGCTTATGGTAATTATGCTTTGGTGGATTCAGGTGAAAATCCAATCAGATCCTGCTGGACGTCTGGTTATAACAGGTCAACCGGAGGATCCGACCAATCCCTGGGGTGTCACACCCTTTCAGAAGGTATTGTCCTGACAGATTAAATAACTGAAGAAATCAATTGCACACAATACTGTAAGGATTGTGCATGTCCTGACTGTATATGCCAGAGGGCTGTAAAAATTAGTGCCAACTTTTTATTTTTATTTTTTATTTATCAACCTGCCCCCCAGAAAACCGTGCATGTTATAGCACGAATCAGAGTATTTTACCCTGTCACTTTAAGTAGTTAATTACTTCAACATCTATCCTCACTGAAGTCGGAAAAAAAAAAAAAAAAGAATTTTCTAACTTTCTTCATGGTGTTGTGGTTTTCAGGTTGTGACCTTTCCTGCAAGAATTAATCCATACGAAACATCTGCTGTTGTTAGCCTGCACGGCCGTCTTTTTGTGCGTATCCCGTTGGAGAAAGCTTGATTAAGCCATAATGACAGTGACTTTTTTCTTTACCCATTAGGATTGCTAAAACATATTTAGCTAGGAATTGTGTGCGGGTTGGACTTGCCTTTTTGATATTTTAGTTCAAAATGAGGTTTTGGGTTTAAGCTTCAGCTTTTCCATGAGCATTCACTCCGAATGTTTGTGGCTCATAACCGAGAGAATTTTGGCTTCATTTGAACATGTTCCATATTTACCAGTTACTTTAAACTTAGTTAATAAAAATCCTTGGATACAATAGTAAACTGCTTTTTGTGGATTATGTCAAAGTTAAAACATAAACCCTCAAATTGGTTTTAGCCTCTGTGATTATGCTTAATTAGATTGATTTTGTATTGGTGAAAGAGAGTTGGGAATAGTGGGTTGCACGTGTTGAAGGAATTAAGCACACTGCTTCCACTATAGTTTTCTTGCTGAATCTTCTCCCACCTGAGACGTGGACAATATATTATTAAAGTTAAACACGAATGGGAATCGAAGGTTGGTGGACAGCCACTTTGTGGCTGTATTTGATGCTGCACTTGCCCAGATAATGCAACTACAGTGCAGTATTGTCTTTGGTGAGTTCTCATACATTTGACAAAGTCCAAATGCATTGCACCATCTGTTTCTTATGATTTTTATATGATTATACATCTTGTTAGCTTAGCTGTTTGATGATGTAACTGAGATCCTTCTTGTACCCACAGTTTTTTCGTAGAATGACCTATGTAGATGGTATCAAATCTTGTTGCCTAGCCTACGGAGTTTAAGGATAGGTTTAGAATATCCCGAATGACCCGTTACAGTAAAAAAGTTTCAATTCATATATTATAGGAAGAGAAATAATTGTAGTAGCATAAAGTATCATCTTTGGGCTGTGTGTTTGTGTTTTATTTGTCTGTGTGCTCTTTATGACAGGACAACGATCCTGTCAAATCTGCATTTTATTATTCAATGACAAGCACTTTCTCAATTTAAATGGCTGCTCTCATGTCTCTGACCTTTAGAGGAAGCTTCGTGTGATGTTTACATGATGAGCCATGACAGCAAGAGGATGTTGTGCGGTTGGAGAATCAGGCGCCGCCCATCAGGAGGTTTCCGGCTGAAACCAAGGCGGCGCTTGTTTGTTCACAGGCTGCAAGTGAAGTTTTTGCACCTCGTGAGGTCTCTGATCCTACGCAAGTGGAAGCTGTTTTCTTACGAGAAAGCTATTAAGTTTCTCAAGAAAGGTACGGTCACTACCCGGAATATTCATCGTAAAGCCATAACTAGAAGTAGCAGCACTCATAGCTACAAGTCGGATTGTAGTAAAAAGAAAATGATGATGAGTAGTAGTTCATCAAGATCGTATGATCACTTGAGTTCGTTTTATTCTGAAGCTATCTCGGATTGTTTAGAGTTCATCAAAATGTCCATTAGTGCTGCTGCTTCTACTGCTACTGCTAATCTTTCTGCAGATCATCATGAACGCAAATTGTCAGATGATTAAGCAAATGAAAGTAGTTGACACAGTTTCTTGTATTAGTTAATGGGTGTGTTGTTTATGTTTGGTTGTGCTCTAAGTCTAGCTAGCTCTTTCTTGCCAAATTTGTTAGTTGATTTGTACCGTTTTCAGTTATAATTGTGTATTTGTGAATTATTTCATGGTATATCTCCTTCAAGTAAAAAAGAATCTTCTCTTTTTTTCAATCTTAACCATGAGATTTTTGAGCACATAGACTAATCCTCATTTTGAGTGCAAGTCAAAAAAGTGTGTTGAGCGAGGATTGAACGCAAGTATTTTTCTCACTCGAACTTGTGTGGCCAACTGTGGCACTACCTTTAGTGAATCTATTTGTTTTTTCTTGCACCACTGATAAAGAACACATCAGTTGAAAAAAAAAAAAGGATTGAAATTTGAATCTGTAATCAAAGTTGGTCACTATTGGAGCCCAATTATAGAGAAAAGGGGAATTTCTTGTGGCCAATTATAGTTACTGTGGGCCTGTGGACCGGGTTGAGTATAAATGAGGCCCAAAACATCAATTACCTAATAGTTAACAAATCTTCAAATAGAAATATTTTACTCCATTTAATCAAATAAAGTGAATTGATTCCGAAATGAGAAGAAATATGTAATGTAGGTACATAATATATGTACTTGTGTGGGACACATATACATGATGGGCGGGGATTTGGGACTGACAATACATCACGAGGCACGTGACCATGATGGATAATGGATTGGTGATCATATTATATATGCAAATACAATGTATTAATAATCTATTTGAAATTAATATGATCTTATCTTCTTCACTTCACTTCACTATTGACATAGACACTACAATTATCTAATGCATCATGAGATCTTAGACTCTATGCACTGTATCTCTAAATCCATGGGGTCTCTTATTAGTCTCCACAGCACTTTAACACCTCACTTCTGCTTCACAAACACTTCCCATGCACCAACCCAGTCCTTCCTTCTTCTATTTTAATCCTAACCACAGATAGAAGATCCGCAATCAGACATTTAAGACACATCATATCTAAATTAAAATTATTTGAGTCGAAAAAGATACACTAAGTAGCAAAACTCTTCCTACTACCCTTACTAAGACTAATTCTCATTTGAGCCAGAAAAAACCAAAAGAACAACAAAATTTTTTTCTACAAAGTTTGAACGCAGAACAATCTCTATCAGTAGACAAACACATGCATACGACTTTTTATGGTACAGTAATGCATTCATATGTATATAATGATTTATTGGATATGATTTATATGAGCATATAGTATTTTTTTTTTTTTGAAACCAGTATATGAGCATATAGTTAACAACAATAAAACGAAGTAAGAAACCTTATAATATACTCTTCATCCGCTACAAAATAAATATATTTGAGTTTCATTTTTGTCTCAAAATAAATTGTTTTCTTTATTAAGAAATTATTTTGCATGAATAATCAAAATATTCTTATAATATATTACTTCCTCCACCCCAAAATGAGTGTTTTGTTTCCAAATAATTTAATATGTTTCTAATATTACCCTCATTTTCCACCTACACCCATGTGCAGTTCAGATCTGTCCATGTGCAGTTCATGTAGTGCATAAGTGATAAGGATAATATGAGAAAAATAATAATATAATAACTTAAGAAAGAAAACAGGACACTCATTTTGAGACAAAAGAAACAGTTGATATCATTTAAATTTGTTAAGATACATGTTCACGAAGATAAAAATGTAATTATACAACACTAATTAAGGCGTTGCCCTTTTTGTTTTCATAAGCTGTATATGGATATGTGGAAGAAAGTAATGGGTGCAATAAACAAATAAATAAGGAACTGATGATGATTGATATCACGCAACCAATAATGGGAACACAAATTCAAGCAGTGTCTGAGTTAATTAGTTCTACATTTCAAGAGTTCCAAGAATACAAATTGTTGAGTTAATTCAACACCTTTTCAAGTTTCAATACCATCATCACAAAGTTCAACAATCTTTTCAAAAACTTCTCTGCATATCCGTTTCTGAGCAAAATGTCTTCTAGAAACAGAAAAAAATTGGTTTCAAAAAGTGAGTAATGAAGTACTAATTTGTATATTGGGAAGTGCTTTTTGAGGAGAAAATATTGTCTTCCAGTTGGAGATCATTGTCAATGTTGTTTAGTAACTTAAGTGCTAAGGTACGTACAAGTTAAACCATACATAAAAACGTTTGTTTCCTATGTTATTAGTGCATGTGTGATGCGAGATAATATATAATAACTTGTAATCAGACTAATTAAAATTTGTATGTGACATATATTAGAAATAAAACGCGCATAAATGTAATATTTGTAATCACATTAATACAATTTGTAAGTGGTTTGATAATTTTTTTATAGCGACGCGAGTGATATTTGTAATTACTAAATTTTATATTAAAATGCGGGTTAATAAAAATTTGTACTCGTAACTGACTCAGTTGTGTTGTTGTAATGTAACCTCTTGGTCACCAAAAAAAGATAACATAACTGCGAGTCAAGTCAAAAGATCAGTATCTGGTTGTTACTAACACAGATTTGACTCAGATCCATGCCTCTTCTAGAATCCACAAATATGTGCAGCTTTAATATACACATGGCCCGTGACGAACAACGAATGAGAATCCTAAGTCGATAAATTATATACACTCACTCCATTATATTAACATTGTCGTGAAAATTAACAATGAGTTATAGGAAAAACTAAGTTTTCACTTAATTATAGAAACTAATACTTGTTCGGGATAATTTTCTATATTAAAAGAGTCGGGTATAGATTGAAGACAGAAATAGTAATGAATATATATAAATGCGTATGTCAGAGAAAATCTAGATTCACATACGTCATTGCATTAGTATATTAACATGTACACACACAAAACTGTACATGTACAAAACGCAATGTTCGTCTAATGAAGTAGCATGTATTATTATATACATGCATGTCTTGTTCCGTGCAACGTATGAGGCACTACCTAGGGTTGTTCTAACGGATATAAAATGAATTATTACATTATTTGTACCGTTTCAACTTTATCGGATGTATCCGAAAGGACATTATTACATTATTTGTAATTCGATCTATATCTATTTAATATGTATTTTTCATAGAAAATCAACTATAAGAACACAAGAGTAGTGACATATATATAGGTCGACCAAATTTCACTTTATTCTCTTATTGATTAACAATACAATTTCTCATAGGTCGATCTAATTTGCCATTATGTTGACTATATATGTCGTACTTGGTAAATATAATTAACCACATAATATAAATGATTCGACTGAAAAAAGAAAAAACACTGGATATTTAAGGAATAAACAAACATAAAAAAATATATATAAACACTTCAAATTAATAAGAAGCTAAGTCATCAAAACATAACATAAATTGCAGCCATTTAGTTTATATATAGTGGGAACAACATATGAAGTTCAATATAATTCACATTTGGAAGTTCAGACTCTAATGAGGTGAGCAAAATCTCCGATATAAGAGAATGTTACCAAATTTTATTGGAAAACTGAATTTAACTATTTTATATCAGTTAGTTTTCGTGAAAAAATATGAATGGAAGCAAAGGCCCCAAAACCCATTTGGAACATCTTTCTCTTTCGAAATATTATTAATATAGTCTTCAAATTTCGAATTGTATTTTAACGTAATGGCCAAAAATTGCAAGTAATGTAACCTAACAAGCACATGAGTATGCAATGACTTTTTTTTTATTAGTCTAGTTTCACAATAGAGGTATCTCCTCTTGACTAAAGGAGTTGAACTCACGACTTCTCACAAAATGGTGCTTGTCTTGACTATTGAGGCATCCCCCGATCAGAGAACTGACGATAAACTTATGCAAACCATGAAATCCAAACTTTCGCCAAATTTTCTCTAAGGTTATGATAGCAATATAATACATTGTATATTTGCATACACAACCAGTTGCTTCAATATAACAGGCAAAATGAAAATGTTATTCAAATCTTCACCACTGTCCTCATAATTCCCCACAATGTCAGTGACAAATAAAAACTAAACTGCCCATAAAAAAATTTCCATCATCAAATACTCTAAATCAATAAACAACTAAAGTGTGACCATTGAAACCCAACAATCTTTTAATTATTCTATCAAATCTTCCGATCACACTTTGTATGTTTGCTGATAAAATAAAATAAAAATCAACCCATCACACTCAATTCTCCGATCTCAACACCCGCCAAACTGGCATCCCGGAGCCGGAGGGAAATTCCCCATAATATTCCCTCCGCCCATATTGGCAAACGAAACCCCTCCGCCGCCGAGCTCCGGCGGAAACGCCGCCGGAGCTTGGTGCTGAATTTGTGGTGCAAGCCCATTAATATTAACATCCTCCTCCTCCTCCAATGACGCCGGCAGCCTCTCGAACACCGCATTCGAAAACGACGCTGCCACCAGCACTACCGGCCCCGCCGCCACCAGCGGGCCCACCACGCTCCCCCCGACCACC
>JAYMTE010000611.1:0-16820 GCA_036897545.1 Pelargonium fulgidum
ATTCGAACGAGCCGACCTTCCATCAAATTTGTTAAATGAACTTTTTAAATTACAATAAAAAATATTTTAAAAAAATTACACGTCATCAGGATTTAACAGGTTCCGTCCAGAATGTCCTTGATTTTTGAAACCTATGGACTAATTTCGCTAAAATGTCACAAACTGGATAGTTCAGTGATTAATTTGAACCTTTTTCTAAATTATACACAAACACACCTAACAATTAACAAGTAAGCTAACTGTTCTGAGCCATTCACTCAAATCCCTAAAACCCATATGAGAAATAAAAAATCAGCAATAACCCAACTCTCATATACTCAAATCAAACCCCAAAAAATCAAACTTTTAAGTGCTGCACAAATTAAAAATCCAAAACATAACCAAACATTCTCGTGCGAGCTTCAATTAACGAACAAGAACAAAAGCGAAAACTCGGAGAATGGTCTCTGACCTGTAGGCATGGTTGCAGAGAAGCTTGAAAGATGGAGGTTTTGGCTCCGACGATGTGTTTGCTTGAAGAAAGGGCGATACTTTCAGATTTTTTTCCAGATTTCGAGCTCGGTGATGTATATATAAGACGAGTCCGATCCAGAAAATGGGTCGGGTTCTGATAAATGCCCTTTCAAATACGGGTCGTTGGCGTGCCCATGGTGATTTATAATCGTTGACCGTTAGTTTTGTAATTTATCCTAATTTGTTTGGGAAATAAAAAACACAACAAAACTCCTTTTTTTGTGCGTGTGTAATATATTAATTGGTACATAATTTAATTTATATTTTAATTTGACCTCCAAATTATATAATGTTCAAATTTAACTCTTCAGTTAGAACTGATAATTTGCAGTTCCAATTTTTACTTGACTTGAACCCAATTTGACCAACTTTAAGGTCGAATCGGGTTTATCTTATGAAATTTGATTAGGATTATAAAAACCCGTATGAGTCACCTACTTTTATATTCCAACTATGGTATTTTGTTTCATATTGTTCCATTATGTAATGATGTTGTTGTCGTGACAATTTCTTTAAAAAAAAAAAAAAAAACTTGATTCAAGTGGCGTCGACATGACGTTTGAGTGCTAAATTTTCTCGTTAAAAAAAAAAAGCTAGCTACATTTTCTTATGTAAACAATTTGGAACAAATTTGCATGGTCGATGAACATAGTTGTCACTTTAATTTTGTCTGATTAAAGTTCGATTGTACATTTTTTATTAAATAATCTTATTTGTAAATTTTGTTGACTTTAATTTCTAGTATTTACTACATTAACAAAAGAATTCTAAAACTTTCCAGTTTTAAGGTAATATATTTCGGTAAAAACTTGGTAAGAAAAGTTTTATTGCCATTGTGATTATACCCGACTCGAATGTTATTAGTCTGAACGTGACATAATTTAAAAGTATTGATCTCCGACCAGCTTCAAAAACCTCATGATTAAAACCGAAAAAAACTAAAATTGTTACGTTAGTTTAATTTAACATCATCATCATGAATTAGACTAATTTATGTTGGAGGACCAAATTGCAACAAATAGAACAAAATAAATCCCAAATAATTAGCTAGAGTAAAAAATATGGTAAAAAAAATAGAGAAAATAAAATAAATTCCCAAAAATTGTTCCCTGGTTCTGAGTTTTGAGAGTCACCGGTGTCCAAAACTGGTTCTTCACCAGAACTTTCTCTCTCCTCCGCACACTTACTCTCTCTACATATACATACAGTACGAATCGGCTCCGCTATGTACGGAGGCTCCTCCAAGCTCGGCCGCGGCGGCGGCGGCGCCACCAGGGGAGGAGGCGGAGCCAAGCGCTCCCATTCCTCTTTCCCTCTTCCGTCCCGCCGCTCCTCCGGTCCTTCCGGTGGTCGGCTTTCTAGAGGCGGCTCCGCCGGTGGGGCCCACAACCGGCCCTCTGGACCCGCCTGCGGTGGCGGCTGCTCCTCAGCTCCGACTTGTGCGGAGGAGACTTTTAGTCTCATCCCTGGGAAAAAACCTCCCGATTTCGCTATGATTATTAGGTTAACACCTGAGCTCGTGGAGGAGATCAGGCGAGCGGAGGCTCAGGGAGAGACTCCGCGGATAAAATTCGATGCCAATCCGAAAAATGCCAATGGGAATGTGAGTTTTTTACGATGAATTTGAGCTGGAAAGTGCTGTTTTGATGAAGTTTGTGATTGTTTGATTATTTTTTGTGTTTTTTTAGGTTTGTTTTCAATTGGGTACTGCTTATTTTCTTCAAATTTTGTTTCTTTGTGGGGTTTTATGAGGTATGATAGTGAATTGACATTTTTGTTTTCGATGCGGTTCGCAATTCCTGTTCAATTAAGCTTAGATGATATTATGGTTTGAGAACTGCTGCTTTAGCAGCTCATTCAAGCATAACTTATCTTATTATCTCTTTACGATATCGGGAGGATTGTTTAGAACATATGATTAGCTGAGTATAGACTTTGGTTGTTTGTATACTAGTTGTAGGGGTTTTCATATTCTGTAATTTTGTATTGGAGACATAAGTTCTTGTACATTCACTATCCCAACCAAAAGTTGATGTAGATCAAAACTGGATAGATAGTGCAAGGTTTGTTTTAGCTTCCTGGAGAATTGGATAAGTAGTTTCTTTAAACATAACTGAACAAATTATGGAAGATTTTTTAACATTGCACCTTGACTTTATTTGCATAAATCGTCCCAACTCATTGCACTTCATTGCTAATGAAGCTTCCAATATAGCCATGAAGTTGCATCTGTTTGTTCTCATGTTTTCTTCTGTCCCTAAATATTGCCACTAGTAAGCATTGAATAGAAAGTATTTATAGTTTCTCCAGTTTTTCTTTCTTAATCAATGCATAAACTAAGTATTTTTCAGGTAGTGGGGAAAGATGAGTTATTGTTATATTACTCTCTTAGCTTTCTTTGTATATGATTAGGTTGTTGGACTAGGAGCATCTTTGGTTGTTGTTCAATTCATGTGCAGTTGTTTTCCTGCCCTTACGTGTTTGGATTTTGCTTTAGTCAGTAAGACAACCTGGTTGGGATATTACTGGGTCAAAGTATGCTTATAGAGCAAAGTTTATAAGATGTTATTTTGGACATATATTGATTACATTAGCTACAGTAGATATCATGATTTAATGTTTTGATGATATTGTTCTTACCATTTGATTTTACTCTTCACGATCCACAATTTTATATATACAAACGCGTGGAGTTGTTATCTGCTGCCTTTCCTAACTTCCGTGTCCTTCCTTCCTACATTACATCTATTGCCCTTGAATTGTCATCTAACTTCTCAGAGATGTTTCCCTTTATAGCAAAGTTTTATATGGATGTAGCTTATTAGTTTTCAAGCAATCATAGCATTACATTTATTGCATCAGGTTATAGATGTTGGAGGTAAGGAGTTTAGATTTATCTGGTCGCGAGAAAGGGCTGACCTATGTGACATATATGAAGAACGACAAAGTGGTGAAGACGGAAATGGCTTACTTGTTGAATCTGGCTCTGCCTGGCGCAAGCTGAATGTGCAGCGCGTTTTGGATGAATCAACTACAAACCATGTAAAAATGCGATCGGAGGAAGCGGAACGGAAGCTTAAAGCACGCAAGTATGTTCTAAGATTGTTAAAACCTTATCTCTTTACCATACATAAAGCATTTTTTTCTTTCCTTCCTCAACTTACATTTTATGGTTCTCTTTTCATTTACTTGTTTTGTGTATATATATAGTTCCCCATTTTTTTTAAATCACATGCTCTTAGATTTGATATAGTCGGAATGATAGGCCACTGGATACAAAAATTATGCTCCAATTCCTGTTCACTAAGCTACAAGAACCTTCCAACAATTTCTCATAATTGATCGTCCTTGTCCAACTTTTGTAGAATTTTAGGACAAAAATGACTTGATAAGTTTGTTTTGTAGCATTCTCCAGTGGTCCTATTTCGTTGGTTCACTTTTTATGTAAATTGGATATTGGACTTTCAAAGTACAAAAAAAGTAGACATAAGACGGAAACCAGTTTCTTCATGCTTTGTAAGATGTACTTTTTGAAAAGTTTAACCATTGGATACAAGTTTTCAAGAGTGGAATGTGTCATACTTTTAGTTGGAAACAATATTTTCTGCTACATGATTTTTGGAAATTGGTATTTGCAGAGTATACAGAACTTTTTGTTAAAATGAGGTTTAAGTACTGCTTGTTGTGTGATGTAACTAGAATTTTACTGTGGCGAATATATTACAGAATCTTAATTTGGAGGAATTAGCTGGTAGGTTTCTTGAGCAATGTGATGGATACAATCACAATGTACCTCATGGGGAATTAGCATTATATTTTCATCATAGTGATACTGTGCTGCAGATGATTATACATTTTGCCTTGGTCTGGTTTTAAGCTACTTGCAAAACTATAAAAACGAACAGATATTCTCATGGTTCTGCTGCTTTATAAGATACCCGTGAGTAAAGATTAGAACTCCATCGCTACTTATATCCGTACTGATCTGCTGGTTTTGGAATTCTTGATGATCGTAGTAACATCGTGGAATACTTTCAGAACGATAGCATTATGGTTGTTGGATGGTTGAACTGTTTTCATGAATGTGGAGAATGATATCTTGAGATGTTTGGTATGTTTCTTATCTTTGTAAATTGTACTAACAAATTATTATTTTCTTTGTTCATCATGATAGAGCTATTTGTTTAGATCCTGCGAACCCATCCATGAAGAGTCAGATGAAGGCACTAGCAGCAGTTGAGAGTAAGTTTTTGATTCAGATATTATTTCTTTTCCTTCCCCAAGTCACTTTTTCTTTATTTCCAATCCCTGACGTGTAAAAAAAGATAGATCAACATGCATGATAAGAAGTTTTACAACGTTCGAATAACTTGTATTTCTCTTGTTTCCAGCTAATCCTTGGAAGAAGTTTAAACAAAAGAAAGAGCCTCCATTGAAAAAGCAGAAAGTTGAACTGCCTCAAGGTAATCAGAGCACCGCACTGGATTATCGAGTTTTACATGTGTGTGTGTGTGTTGGATATTCTCTGCGCTCTATTTTATTTCCCTTCTTTTCAAAATAAGTGTCCCTCCTTTGACTCTGCACATGTATTGAGCGAAATTTTTGTTATGATAAAGTTTCTAACAATACCATGGGAAGAATAGAGATGGAGAGCGGAGACATTTAAACTGATGGAGCACTTGAAATGGAGATTGGGTAAAATCAAAAAGAAAAAAAAAAGTAACTTATAAATCGAAGACTTAAAATTGCAGACATTTTTTGTTGACAGAGACTGACTGGATTGGGGAAGAGGAGGAAGGTAGGGGCCAAAATGATCAAAACGGTGAATCTGCATGGCATTTGGAGAAGATAGGAAGAGGGAAGGAGTAGAACTCAGTCTGTTTGCAACTGCAGAGTAGTTGGAGGCATTTGGCTCTTTTTTATGCCATTTGGGAGTTGAGAGGTGGAGGATTTGAGTAGATCGTGTCGTGGAATTGTGGTAGTGGGTGAAGGATAAGAGAGATAGTGGTCCTTTTTTCAGATGTTTGGTGGTTGTTAGATTTATTGAGATTTTTGGAAAATGAACACTAGTTAACATCCTAAAATTGAAAGCAAACATCCATCTTGGTACGCCATCTTTGTTATTATGGAACTCATTTTGGAATGATGATAGTTTATTTTATATAGTAATACTATACTTCAACTTGTTGCTGTAGGGGGCCCGCCTAAACCTGCATATAAATCTGGGTTAGCCTCAACAACTATTACAAAGAGCAGACTCTCAGCTTCACCTCTGCCATCCCCACATGAGCAATTTGGTGCTCCAGCATCTCCATTTGGACCTATAAAGACTGCTAAGAGTCACTTGAATGTAGAAGAAATTATGCCTTCCCAGGTGACAAATAAAGAGACTGCTGCGAGCTTTGAGAAAGAAATCCCTAGCAAAGCTGTTGGTGCCGCACACAAAAGAAAATCTGGAGCTAAACCGAAGGATTTGCAGAGTTTGCTAATTACTCTACTCAAGGAGAACCCCAAGGGGATGAGCTTAAAGGTAAGTACAATAGTCAAAATGAAACTCTTAACATGCTTTAGTTCAATCTGAATGAACTGATCTCTACATGTAAAAAATGTCTTATTTTTTCCTGAAGGCCTTTTAATTTCCATTTTCCTTTCAGTTTGTTGTTCTGTTATCTTTCCCAATTATTAGTATTAAAATCCTTATTTGGTTGCGTTCATTGTCCTCTTGTTCTCTCCATAGGCTTTGGAAATAGCTGTTGGTGATCCCAACTCCACAAAGAAGATTGAGCCCATCATAAAAAGGGTATTCGGTGGTGATCCTTGATGAATTTGTGCCTAGAACTCTGAGTGATTTTGTGCCTTCTCATTATTATTATTATTATTATTATTTTTATCATCAGATTGCTACGTTACAAGCTCCAGGAAGATATTTCTTGAAACCAGGGATGGATGAAAGCTTCAGGAAACCTCCATCTGATTGTGGAAGGTACCTTCCATTTCTTTAGACAGTATTTGTCCATACAAGTGACAAAGCTGTTTTTTTTGTAACATATTTCAATTGAGTTTATACTTGCATCATAACCATGCTCCATAAGATTGATTTTTCACTATTGTTGAAGCATATGACTTTGTATGCTCATGAGTCCAGAATTTCTTGTTTGGTCTTTTCAGTTCTCCCGACGAAAACCGTCACCAGACTCCTGCTCCTGAAGCCGACCAAAAACCTACTCCTGAAGACAAATACGATCAAACACCTGCTCGAGAATCAAGCTTTGGTGGAAAAGTCCCAGCTGCTGGATTGGAAGAACGTGCAGAATTGAATAAGGTTGTAGACGAATTAAATTCATCAGAACCAATTCATATCCAACAGCAATCACCCAATTTGGGTGGTGAAAGAAGGATCTCAGACAATAGCGATGGGCCAGCTGGCAGCTTTAGCAGTGGAAGTGATAGTGATAGTGAAAGTGCTAGCGGTGATAGTGAGAGTGGAAGTCATAGGAGAAGCAGAAGTCCAAGCCCAGCAGGGAGTGGAAGTGGAAGTAGTAGTGACAGTGAAAGTGATGTGTCTTCTAATAGTAAGGAGGGTTCAGATGAGGATGTGGATATTATGACAAGTGACGATGACAATGCACCCAAGAATAAATTGCAAGCATCTGAATCGGGATTCTCTATATTACCCAATCAGTGGGGCTCCCCTGATGATATTGCTGTCCAAAACGGTCTTGATGAGAAGCAAGATGATCTGGTTGAGATTGAGAAAGACTCACCTGGTGATGGACCGGATGCTGAAAGGCCTTCAGTTCCTAGTTCGATTCCTCATGAAGACAGTAAAAAACATGTGGAAGAGACCAAGCCAATTTCACCCGATCGCAATGAGTCCCAGGATTGCCAAAATATAATAAAAAAAGTGTTTGAAGATGAAGAAAATACAGTTAAGGAGAGGATATCTGAAGGTAAGTCGAGAGGAGGTTCTGATTCAAATCACTTTGACGATAAATCTAAACATGCAAAAAGGTTAAATGCTGAGAACTTGTCTCAACCGCCAGTATTTGGGGGTGCCCGATTCTCGGAGAGTCCTCGTAGTTTATCTCCTGGTGGGATTTCAGAGTTTGGCATGCTGAAGGGATGCAATCAAGCCACTCCTGTAAAATCTAGATCAGATTTTCATCAAAGTACCTGGGCCACTCACAGTACGATGGAGAGATCTGATATACATGCTGAGATCTTAGGACGTGGCGGTAAATACTCTGACAAGGCTAATGAAGATGGTTCTGTCAATGAGAGAAAGGCCCCAAGTAATTTAAACGAAGGCAGTGGAGGAGGCAAATATTTAGTGCCCTCAGATGCCCATTATCATAAACCTTATGATGTGGCTGGAAAGTTCAAGGTGTCTGGACAGGTTTCAAACTCACGGATTGGATTGTCACCAAATAATAACAGAAGTGGTGCGGACAGGTCTCCTATGGTCAATGGTAGAGGTAGTATTCTACAAAGAGAACTTTCAGATCTGGAGTTAGGTGAACTTCGTGAAGCCGTGCCCATAGAACCACCGCCTAAAAAGCAATTTGAAAGAAAAAGTCCGTTCAAACAGTTAGAGAACAAAATTAGTGCTTCAGAAAACATGAATTTGGATTCCAGCAGAGGAAAATCTTTTGGAAAGTCAACATTAGATTCTGTAAAACCTTCCCCACCCAATTTAAATTCTGGTGTCCGTGGCAATTTGGATAGCTTTAACAGAAAGAAGACGCCAGAACATGTTGTGCAAGCCCAAGTGCAGAACGTTCCAAGAGGAGATCACTCTGAAGTCTCAAGAGGGCCAGGATCCTACCCAACAAGGGACAGTCAAAGGCAAACAAATAATACTGCCATGGTGATGACTGATGGACAAAGAGATAGCGCATTGACAGAGGGTAATAATATTAATATTGATCGGAAAAGGTGGAATTCATATTCTGATGAAAATGCTTTTTCCTACTCTAAATATGAAAAGGATAAGCCAGAGCTTAAAGGACCAATAAAGGATTTCGCTCAGTAAGTGTTCTTTTTTCTACGTTACATTATGGACCTTTTTGTCTTGTTTTTAGAATCTCGTTACCTGATTTTTCTTCTGCCTTAAATATTAGGTACAAAGAATATGTGCAAGAGTATCGTGACAAGTACGATAGTTATTGCACCTTGAACAAGATCCTTGAGAGTGATAGGTACTATAAGATTGTTCCTTTACTTCACGGTTGAGGTGTTATGGCTTCTTACTTATTATTTCTTGTACGGTGGATTGCTTTTGTGTGTTTTCTGTGTTTATTTAAAGCAACTCGATAACTCTTATATGTAGGATTGAGTTCCTTAAACTGGGAAAGGACCTTGAATTTGCGAAAGACAGGGATATGGGTAGATATCGCACTATCTTGGGGCAGTTGATGGAATCTTATCAGCAGTGTGGAGAGGTAATCATTTCTCATCGGTGTAATCTTGTTAGTACTCTTATGTTTTTTTTTATTTTTTTTAATTGATAACCATGGAGAATACCATAATTTTAAATGTCAGACAATTTAAATTTACAGTTTATTATATTTCTACTTCACATTTGACATCATGAAAACATGAAGTATTGGGCCCAACTCGTGTTAATTGTAGGTATTTAGTTTTTCCACCTTTTAGAGAGAGGCTACATAAAAGTTGTGGCCTTCGGATCAGGTTGCAGGTTTTATGTGTAAAATGTGTGGATTTGCCCGAATCGACTTGACCCGAAAATTGATAGGGTGTATTTTATGCAATCCAAAAAATGCAGATCGAGTTTTGGATACCCTATTTTTTTTCCCATAACTTCAACTTTCTCAAATAAGTGATGGAACTGATCAAAGTTTGTTTCTGTGCTTTCTGTCAAATACATTATTAAATTTTGACATTAACTAATAATGTCATTATCTGCAGAGACATAAAAGGCTGAAGAAAATATTCATTGTGCTTCACGAAGAACTAAAGGTAATTCATCTAAATGCTATTAGCTTTGATATTTTTACCCGCTCCGAGCTAATTTAAATTTGTAGTTGTTCACCAAAAAAGTTCTGGTTGTTTTTCTATCTGCAGCACCTTAAACAGAAGATTGCAGATTTTGCACTTCCATATACGAAAGATCGAAACATTTGACAACTCTTCTACGCCAGAGATTACAGATTTTTCCGGGGCGTCACATGAAGTATTTAGGGCATTGTAAATGGTCATATAGATATGTTAGATAATAGAGGTTGTAAAATCAATGATTTTAGTCCCAATTTTTGTAGATTTTCAGGGCAATTTTTGTGTGGTTTTGTTTGTTGTAAAACCATGCAAGCAACAATTTTTTTGCACTTGCTAGCAAATAATGCCAATGCCAATTTTTAGGTCTAAATTGTTTGTTAGATTTAGCCTTTTTAGTAGAGGTGGCAATTGGACAGGCGGGTCGGGTTGGCCATTAACTGACCGGGAAAATGCATGCCGGGTTTGGGTTGTTTAATTACAGTTTTGTCACTGTATTTGTAGAGAGGTTGTTTTCTCAACTCGAATTGTCAGACTTAAAATTTTAATTTATGTAGATTTAGTACGAATTTGTAATGATTAACTTGAAAATTAACTGAATTTATCTTGTGCGACTTGAACCCATTAAAAGTAGTTGGGTTTTGTGTACCTGCTATTTAGATTCAGATGCTATCTCTATTTGTGTCTCAACACAGTACATGGCAAATAGTGCGTTTGGACCAGCTAATTTTGTATTTGTGTCGTGTTCAAATTAGGCCTTAAAAACATGCACGACATGTTCAACGTGCACACCTAAGAATTGAAATAGTAAATTAACCCTAAAATCTCAAACTAATCTTATTCTTCCAACACTTCTTTGTGTACTAGTTGACTTAGTTAAGTTTAATACGTCAAATTTTGTGATATTTTATTATTCTTTGTCGTGCTATGTGTCAAGTGTCGTGTTCAATATACTAATTTTACTGTGTAAAATGTATAATATTGTGTTGTATTCGTATTACGTGCTTATAATAATGTCGTGTTCAACGTTTCACCACGAACAATTACTAAACGACTCGCGTCCATAATGACTTCAAATAATACAAAGTGGACGTTTAATATGACACAACCCACGGACCCACTATTTTAGAGTTAGGCTCATTGATCAATAAGTGCAAAAGACCATTCCTCTTCATGGACGCGACCGTACCCTAATTTTCCCCTCTCAAAACTCCACACAACAGTGAGAGAGAAAAGAAGAGAAAAAAGAAAGCAACTTTGGAGAGGAGAAGAAAGTGACAACAATTGGTTTGGTACAGCAAATTGGGCTTGTCGAGTCGCTATTTTCTGCATGATTCTTCAGGTATTTTCTGATTTTTCTCAATTCCAGCTTCTGGGTTATCGTCAAAATCAAAAGATAGCTTCTGGGTGTTCATAAATTTCGAAACTTTATCACCTCTTCAATTCTGTGGTTTTTCGTTTTGTCATGAAAATTCCTGGGTCTGTTGAAATTTTGAATTTTTCTGGGTTATTTGCTAACTAATTGATATGGGTAATAGTCAATTTTGGCTGTAGAGGGTTCTAATAAGGGCTGGCTCCTGTTTGGCAGCTGAGAAAATTGAGTAGTAGAAAATACAATGAATTTGGGATGGTTAGTTTTGTGCTTTTTATATATTTGAAAATTGAGCTAGTTTGCTAAATTTCCCCAAATTGTCATGTACTTAGTTCAGTCAATGTGTGAATGAGAAGAGAAGAAACAACTGTTACTCAGTATGATGTTATATTGCTGTATTTAATAGTTACTATAATGTGTATGTAATCATGGTTTTTCTGGTTGATGGAACGAAGTTGAGAAAGATTAGAAGTTAAGTTTAAATCGATGTAGTGGTGGATCGAATTGTTTAGTACACTGGTACTCAGAAACAAACTTGAGTTCAGGTTCTGATTAGAATTTTCGAATGTCGGAAACAGAAGACCGTAGATTAGATTTTTTTTGCCATTTCTATTATTTGTGATGGGCTAGGACTTTTAGTTTTTATCTTTCTTGGGAGGAATGGACGAAGTAGTTCAGATTTAAAATGCGAATGATTTTAATTTTCCTTCTTCATTCACAGTCCGTGTTAAGCAATATTGTTAATTAACTGATTGCAACAGTTTCAGCAGAAGTAGTTATGAGGTTCTGGTGTTAAAAGAGTGGAGGACTTTAATGTGTAAGAGTGTCATGCTGAATGTTGCTATCGGGTGGTGGATTAGGGATGAATCCCACGTTGGATAATATGAGTTTGATTCAGCAGGCACCGAGGCATCACTTGGTGGTTAGGGAGATTGGAGATGATATAGATTTGGAAATTGGACCTGGAGATGATGATCCATCATTTGGTAGTGCTCCTCTTATTGGTGGCCCTCCACGAGAACCTTCTGTTGAAGAGCACGATGATAGCAAGCACATGCTAATGATTTCTCAACTTCCTAGTGATGATCAAGATATTTCAAAGACTCATCCGGCCAAAAGAAAGAAGAAGGTCGTAAAGAGATGGAGGGAGGAATGGGCTGATACGTACAAGTGGGCATATGTTGATGTCAAAGATGGGACACCGAGGATATTTTGCTCTGTTTGTAGAGAGTATGGAAGGAAGCATAGAAGGAACCCATATGGGAATGAAGGCAGTAGAAATATGCAGATGAGTGCACTCGAAGAACACAACAATAGTTTGCTTCACAAAGAGGCTTTGCGTCTCCAGATGGCCTCCAAGGATAAGATTGTTGTTGACAAACCCCTATATGTGAAAGGTTAGTTCTCCTTGATTTTTTTTTTTTTTTACTAGGTTTGCATTTAACTCATGTTTAATGTGGAGCGTCCACTTAAGAGTTAAGCCTGCTTTTCACGATTTTGCTACACACACACACATACACACTCAAACATAGATAGTTTTATACACACTCAAACATAGATAGTTTTATTTTGGTTCCCCATAAATTTTGGTTCTAGACTTTTATGGCCCCATATGTGTTCAAAGAATTTTGAAACTTTCACAAGTGTTTTATGAGTTTTTGAATTCTAATAAATGCATTTATTTTTAAGTTACCTGCTTTTAGATTTTTTTCCTCTCTTTTTTGGCCATTCTGATATTTCTTTTATATGAAGCTCTTATGTCAAAAACTGCTGGATCAATTGTTGAAGCCGCACTTAAAAGGGATCCTCATGAAATTGAGTTCATACAATCTGTACAAGAAGTGGTTCATGCTTTAGAAAGAGTAATTGCAAAGAATACCCAGTGAGTGTCTTGCAGATGTAGCCGTATCATTTTGTAATTTCATTATTGAAAGCATAAAGAGTCTGGAATCCTTAGCTCATTATGATGTGACTAAAAAATTTCAGTTATGTCAACATCATGGAGCGCATGTTAGAACCTGAGCGTATGATTCTTTTCCGAGTTCCCTGGGTGGATGACAGGGGTGAGACACATGTTAACCGTGGCTTTCGGGTTCAATTTAACCAGGCACTGGGTCCATGTCGAGGCGGTATTCGTTTTCATCCATCAATGAATTTAAGCATAGCCAAGTTTCTTGGGTTTGAACAGGTACTTTAAGTATTTCAGTTGTTCATATTCCTTATGAAGTCCAAACTTTACCTTCACTTACCGTCCTTTCAATTTCAAGTTGGTTTGTATTCTGAAATCTGAATAGTAATGAACCTGTATTCCTTAGAACTGATTAGCCCTTAGATCATTGTTGACCCTTTTAGAGAAAAAATAACAGATATACAAGTATAATGGAACATATACATGTTAAGATACTAACTTAATGCGGCAGATCTTTTTCTTATATCCTGCAAAAATGAATTGAAGCCAGAACAATTTTAGCACCTCCTATAAGAATACTTGTCTTTTTAGATTGGAAATCCTCTTGACTATTTTATAATGTTCTTGTTTCTACTTCTCTGTAGACTTTAAAGAATGCCTTATCTCCATATAAATTAGGAGGGGCAGCTGGTGGAAGTGATTTCGATCCCAAAGGAAAAAGTGATAATGAGGTAAAATCTTATTATATCATATGGTGTTTAAACTTCTTAGAAGTTCTGAATTTTGCTCTCATGTGAACCTCATACTGCCAGATCATGCGCTATTGCCAAAGTTTCATGAATGAAATTTATCGTTACTTAGGTCCTGATAAGGTAAGGAGAAGATTATGGTTTCACATATTTCGATCTCCTTATGGATTTTTGAGCCCAAGTTCTACATGTTGGATTTAATGATGTGTAAAAATTAGGACCTTCTGTCGGAGGAAATGGGTGTTGGCACTCGGGAAATGGGGTATCTCTTTGGACAATATAGGCGTCTAGCTGGTAATTTTCAGGTACTTAATCCCCTTGAATAAGCAGAGTTATTCATTGGACTACGCATTTTATTATTTTTGCAAAATTTAATATATCAGTACTTTTTTATCAGAGAAATACATATACTAGTACATCAAATTACTTCTTGCTTGAGTATTCACCATAGGAAGATATAGGTGATCTGTCTTTATGTTTTCATATGTATGCCTTACTTATGCAGGGAAGTGTTACAGGGCCAAGGATATTTTGGTCTGGTTCAAGTCTTCGAACTGAAGCTACTGGGTATGGGCTGGTAATTTTTCGCATCTCAACTCTGGTTGTTTGAGTCAATGGGCGAGTAGGTTATGTGGTGGATTGATTTTGAATATCTTTCTTGAAAGATTCTTCATTTGCTTTCTTACTATCAGTTGTGTACTTCGTGAATTTGGTTTTTGTTCAACATTTTTTTAATTCCACAGTCCCCGTATTCTTGCAGGTTTTCTTCTCCCAGCTTATACTTGCGGACATGAATAAAGAACTCAAGGGACTAAGGTTCTTATTTTGTAACAAAAAGCTCATTTAAGTTATAATATTCTACATTAGAAACTCAATTACCTTACATTTTTTTGTATTGTACTGCAAGAAACAGCATCTTCATCTTGTTCTTTATCCAAAATTTTGAAGGTTCGGAGCCTGCTAAAGAGTGGCTATGAAGATGTTCTTGTACATTAATAAGTTCTAAACTATTTCGATGTGAACTTTTCCTCCAGATGTGCTGTAAGTGGGTCTGGAAAGATTGCAATGCATGTTATAGAAAAGCTAGTTGCTTACGGTGCTCTTCCCATCACAGTATCTGGTAATTTCAGGTCCTCGATATATCTTCGTAAAAATATGGATATATATAATGCATTTCCAAAATGTTTACAAATTGAAGTTTTTATGGGTATTGCTTATTTGGTGCTCTTATGGATCTGATGCATTTTGTCAACTATTGCCCAGATTCAAAGGGATATTTGGTGGATGAGGACGGATTTGATTACATGAAAGTATCGTTTTTGAGAGATATCAAAGCTCAACAAAGAAGTTTGAGGTTGGTATCTTTCCCTGTTTTACCGAACTTGTGCCTTTCATTACTAAAGATGTACCTATGCATTCATTTGACATCTTCAGGGACTATTCGAAGACTTATGCTCGGTCTAAATACTATGATGAAGCAAAACCTTGGTGCGAAAGGTGCGATGTTGCATTTCCTTGTGCTTCTCAAAATGAAATCGACCAATCTGATGCCATTAGTCTGGTTAATTCAGGTTGTCGTATTCTTGTAGAAGGTAGTGTTCTCGTGTGATTTATCTCACCTTTTAGTTTGCTCTCACTTTACAATTTAATGCTGATGATGTGTCCATATCGATATCTTTAGGCTCCAATATGCCCTGTACCCCCGAAGCCATTGACGTGCTGAGAAAAGCTAATGTTCTCATAGCTCCTGCAATAGCTGCTGGCGGGAGGGGTGCGCCTTTTAACTTTCTCATACCATACTTGATATCTCTTTAGCATGCTCAACAAATAATGATATGATCAATTTCTATGTTATGTTTTATGTGTTTTTCTTAATCCCGACAATTCATTATCACATAACTTTAAAAGTTAAATTTTAATCTTTTTTTGTATGTATCAGTATTTGTTTGCAAGTATATGTTGCTACATATTCTTGGACTCTTAGCGTGCAATTTATTCGCCAATACTTAAAGTCAGTGGCAAAAATTGCCAATCTATAGCTGCTTTTTGCCCGTGAGTCCGGGGTGAATGATATACATTCAAAACTAAGAAACCAGCGTGTCAACACAAACTTACTAAATCTTGTATCATTGACTGTCAATAATTTGAGACCATAAGCAATTTATTAGTCACCGAACAAGCTTCTTGCCGATTGTATGTGTTATCTTGTAGATTGCTCTGTTGAGATTAATGTGTTGCGATGCATCTGTGGGCCCCTTTAGAGGTGCGTTGATTTCTTAGTTTATCTTATGTGCCAAAAGGGTATTTTTGTCTGTTACAACTACAACATCAATCTTAGGTTGCAATTAGTCAATAGATGCTTAGGTCAACACTGTCACCAAGAATTGATTATTCATTTACATTCATGTTCTATTCGTTGTAGGTTGTTGCCGGGGAACTCGAATTAAACCAGGAGTGCAATTTGATCCACTGGTCGCCCGAGGACTTTGAATCTAAGTTACAGGTAAGACTCTACATCGGTTCATTAGTTCATACGTGTGAGAACATATTGACAAGTTTGTATGGCTAAGGTTGGAGATGCCTGATTGAGTGACATAATTCATTGCTATTTGATTGTACGAGTTAATCAAAAGTTTCCAAATGTTTCATACATTTGGCCCGGAAATAAATCACTAGCTCAACATATATACCATCCCCTGCCTTTTCTTTTTCCCTTTTCTATATATTTACGTTGTAGTCTCGTTTGGCTCGGAAGAATCTAATCCTGAGTTGTGAAACAAGATTTATAGCGCTCCACGATATGTAGTATGATCGAATAGTCTTATGCATCAATAAGTCTCTCTCTCTCTCTCTCTCTCTCTCTCTCTATATATATATATATATATATATAATAACACCTCATGAATTATAACCCATCCCCACCCCAATCCGCGCTCTACCGAATCTAATTACTTTCAAGGAGAACAAGTATTACAGTATGTTGCATGGTGAAAACCACCCATAAGGCGTGTTTTGTAACATGAGTCTCAACCATCAACTATTTGGTTGAGACTCTTTTCATTTTTTATATTGTAAATTGTATGGATGGTTAGGTGCAAACATTTATGCATAACTAAGTCGGGTTCAATTTTGCTAGCCGTGATGGCCCTGTTCTTTCCATGTTTGCAATTAATATACTTACGGTTTTTGCTTCTCATCTTCACCTTGCATTTTTCCAACAGGAAGCAATGAAACAAACATACCAAAGAGCGATGACTTGAAGGTG
>JAYMTE010000612.1:0-16815 GCA_036897545.1 Pelargonium fulgidum
TCCAAAGTGGAATTAACCACTTGGCCCAACATGTCTTGGTAATATGTAAATATGTTCATTACAATTTATGCATCTACAGGGAAATATTGCTGAGGACGAGAGAAAAGTGCAAAACTGACGACTAACCTCTTCAGAGAAGAACTGTGGGGCTATTCCATTGATCCGCCCAATGACATGCTCAACATTGGTAGTGACCTTGAGCTTGAAGTCTGAGGGATTCAAGCTACTTCCACCAGCAATAGGGGCCAGAGGCATCCCGAGTGGTCTCCTCCAAGACCAGGACAAGAGCTCATCACGGAAAAACATAGCTAATTGATGCCATAAATGTTGAGTTTGCTGTGATACAAAAGTCGGACAAAAGTCATCAATATTTATGCATATTGGTTGATCAAATGATCATACTGAAACATTCCAATTAAAGAAACTCACTTTAGGTGAAACAACAGCCTGCGCAGCTGCACCCATTGCAGACACAATAAGCCCTTCCACTCCAAAATGGGAGAAAAATGCTTGCATGTTTCTCGTCAAACGAAATGGAACTGGTTCATTGAACTCTATCATTCCATTTGCATCATAAGCTGGATGAAAATCTGTCTGGAATATTTTCCCCGTGTTCTTTGCAAATAGAATTTTATTAGGGGACCTTCCTCCAATCTGTAGCATGAAAGACATGAAACTTGACAGAGCCAACTGTATAGCAAATTGCTTTTTGAAAGCCCACATATGATTGCCACTCAGAAGAGTCTTATACATGTGCTGGGACAATATGCTGTCAGTAACAACAGATTTGGTTATGTCATTATAAGCTTGAAGGCGAAGATCAACAACAGCTTCAGGAGAGATTTGCCCAGAAATAGCTTGATTCAACTGCTCCTTGAAAAAGGTAATGGGTAGATCTGCCTCTCGGCCATTTCTTGCACAGTGGTTCTCATACACCTCGAGGAAGGTGCTGTACATTAAATCGTCTTCAACCATGCGGACCTGCATTCAATCAGCAGGACATATTATAGAAATGTTCTTACAAACTGCCATAAATTCGCAAGTACAGATTCTTCAAAGACCACCACTTGGGTAGTTTTAGTAAAGTATATAGATGTCTAGAAAGCATGTACAAAAGAACACAATTTTTGGCGGAACCAACAGGACAGACCCCACTGCAAGTAAATCAAATGATTTTCTGCTACATTTTCCACGTCTAGATAAAAATCAAGAGAATGAAATTTGTTCGAGATAAAGGTCATCACCTGGGACCAAACAGGAATTATAATTGGTGTGTGAATGCATATGTGGCGGCGTCTTGATTCCTTGTGCTTATCAAACATTTGGTTCATCACACGGAAAAGCTGTAGTATCCGTTCATCACTTCTAGCATTAGGAGTCAAAGATGTCTGGACAATGAAGTGCCGTTGAGAGCCATCAGAACCGATTAAAGTTAATCGACGGAAACTGCTTCCATGCCTTCTCACAATGGGTATATCAGCTCCAACCCTGTCCAACTTCACTGTATGGTCAGGTGCGATTTCCTGCAAGGTTAAGTAATTTTTTTTTAATATATGTACAGCAGAAACCACTATATATTATAAATACCAAAATTTAATTTTAAGCTGGCTTAGGAGGGTTTCTCTTAAGAATTAAAAGGGAGAATGAGCAGGATCTAACAAAAATACTGAGATCTGGTTAGCAGCAGTTGACCTGATCACTAAAATACTGTCCTGGAACCTCCACATCAACAACATGGAAGTCACGTAACACCTTGCTTTCCTCTTCTAACTTCAGTACAGCAGGAAATCTGTCTTCAACATTGCTCTGCAGAACATTTTTCCAATGTTTCAATCTCTCAGTCAACTCAGAAAGGGTGGCTGGGAAAGTAGTAGTGCTCTCAGGATCAAGATCACGCTCAAAATCCTGCTTGTATTCTCTCACAAAATCAACATGCTTGTTGACAGCATCTGCTGAGAAGCAAGCTCGGCAAACACCAGAGAGCTCCTTCTTGAGAGATTGAGGAACCTCTGCTGTAGTGGCAGTTGGGTACTTGTAACAGCGGTGGAGAAGAGCATTAACCACAGCAAGAAGTCTCTCCTCTGGAAGAGTTACAAACCGTGAACCAATTTCTGTGAGCAAGATCTGAAGAAATAAAAAAAATAAATAAAAAAGAATTAGAGTAATGCCATCTAGTAGAAAACTTGACACTCCAGAGGACAAGAAACACTAGATATCAAGAATTTCCTTCTCCATGACAAACTTTTGGATCTAAAGCTCAAGGGAATGACAAGTAAAGAGAAACTTGTTAAACTTTAAGTCAATAATAAGCCCCCCCCCCTCGCCCCCACAAAAAAAAAAAAAAAAAAAAAAAAAAAAAAGTAAAAAGACATACAACATCCACAAGGTAAAAGCCAGTAGAAACTAAGTCCATATTAAAGGCTTTTTTATGCCTTTTTTCTTTCCTTCAATTTGTAAAAGATCCAACTAAGAATTACAACTGACAAAGAAATCATCACCACATAATGCAACAGGTACGCAAAGATAAAATAACCCTTGAATTATAATCACCACCTCAAGTTCGCTGGCCAAATTAGTATGCTTGCTCCTAAGAGCCTCCATAATATCCTTGGCAGCATCAAAAGCACTGGCAGCAGAAGCTGCAAGACCCAAAGCACCAGTTCGTCTTAACGTATTTTGACCACCTTCATTCATAGTAGAAGCACTTTGTTGCATAGGTTGGTCAGTCCCTGAATGCATACTGCCATCTACAGCGTTAGACCTTTCAGATTCTTGCCCATGAGAGTTTCCCCCATCATGTGATCCCATTCCACTACTAGATTGAGTGCCTTGATGAACTTGATTGTCTGTGCCTAAAGCACCAGAACCACCATGACTTTGGGCTCTTGCATGTCCGTCTGCCATCCCAAGACCACCACCACCAGAAACATTTTGCTGCATTCTTTGCTGAGCCATTGCAATTCTATTATTAAGTTCCGATTTATTTGCAACATCACGGCGCTCAAGCAAATATGTCCGCAGCCAGTAATAAAGAGCCTGATATTTTGAGTGAATGTAGTATTATGGTTATTAATCAAAGCAAAATTTAAATTGAAAATCTAATTCACAAATTAAGAATAAATGAAAAGCAAAATCTATTAATATCTGACAAATTTTAGAACATGCTTACCTGCGGATACACTGTGGCAATTTTTAGCAGTACAAGTTTGCAATGAGGAGCTTCTGTCCTCTGTAAGGATAGTAATAGCTGAGGAATCCAAGCAAGCCAAACCCAATGCGGTATTTGATCCAAGTACTTGTCAAATGCCCTACCCACAGGCTCATTGGAAGTATCAAAGCTGAGAAGGTACAGAACACGAGCAAGGTGGCTTCTTGAGTTCGAAACGCCATATTTGATACCTTGAAGAAAACAGCTGACAGCATATTCTAACCAAATTTCATCATTGGAATCCTTGTAAGCCTGTTAATCACACATAAACAATAAGCATTGATTCAACTTGATGAAAGCTAAAGAATTAAAAGCTGCTAAAGTTATTACCATGTCGCAATAATTACCCCAGCTGATCCATCCTTTGGGTAAATTTTTGAAGAGACTGATCGCATTCGAATAAGCAAGATTTGCCCCCTCAGAATCATTCAATTTTAACAAGAAATCCCCCTTTAGACGATTGATTTCAGCCTTGTGTTTCACTGGAAAATATTCCAGATTAGTGCTGTTGATCAAATTAATGCCACTTGTAAGCTCTCCCTTCATTTCCAGATAAGCCTTTGCCTGTTCTCTAATCTTCACAAATGCCTCCTGCAAACATATAACATGAAAACTAATGAAATATCTACCATGCCATTCACCTACTAGATGCCAAGAATTCAATGAACGATATAAAGAATTACAGAACTCTTTGAAACAAGCAAATCAAAGATTTATGCAAAAGAGGAAAACAGTTTTTGACACATTCCTTCAGGATTCAATCAGCAATCAAAATATCTATGTAACAAAAAATAACAGCACCCAAAACCAAATATAATCAGTATTATTTCAGAGATCTTGCAAGTTGCAAAATAACATTTGCAAACTCCACAAGAATAATCAATAAGATAATAATGATTGTCTTAGAGTTAACATCAAGTCTCACAAATATCAACCATTAAATGCAGAATCCCCACATACGTGGAAAAGACCATCCTTTCTAACCTACAAAAGCAGACATGAAAATGATAGTAGTTGTTAATACCTGCACTTCCATGGTGGAATGACCATACATCTTTTCGAGTATCGTGACGCAAACATCATGAAGGCCTTGCTTACGAGAAATGTGAGCAAGCTTATTGACATTCCATGCTTTGTCACGATAACCAAGGTGATGAAGCTGAGGATTTGTGGTACCAAAATCCTTAAATGCATCTATCACAGCATTATACATTTCATTTCTCCATTGAAGCAAATCACACCAAACGGACATGTTATCCCATTCATTTGGTGTTCTCAGCCTCCACGTTTCAAGAATGTCCTTAAGATCTGCATACAGATTCCCATGCACGCCAACAACAGAATTTCCAGAAAGTTTGTTTCCATTAGCAATGTCCAAAAGAATTCTGGCAGATTCTTGAACTTCAACCAGTTGTTGGAATTGCTGCAAAAGAGGAATTCTAGCATGAACAGACATTTCAGGCAATTGCCACCACTGCTCAAGAGCAAGATCGACACCTTTTCCCACAATGTTTTCAGCATCACCTACACCATTTGTATTTTTGTCATGCAATGCAAAGAAGGCCTGAACCAGACGAAGCTTTGGAGTCTCTTCCACTTGAGCTTTTGGAATGACATGATCCTTCATATATGCCCAATCTGGCAATTTCCATAGTGTATCAAGTAGTATCTCATAATTCTCAATACTCTTTCCAAAGTCTACCAATGCCTCCCACTGACTAAGTTGAGTGGCACAATGAATCCACTGCTCCTCCCAGAGACACATCTCAGCTTTTGGTACTACATTGCTGTATGTACCTTGTGTTGCTTTAACCATAGCTTGGTAGAAAAGGCTTTGGGCCTGCTGCCAATAACCATGTTGAACTAGAGAAAGCCCAGCCTTGGTTTCTGCAGTAGTAGACCTTTTCTTCCACAAACCGCACCTCATATCTTCTTCACTGAGCAACCGATAAAGCTCAGCCAACGACTCTGCACACTTTGATTCATTCAAGAATAACATGACATGACTTTCTAGCAAAGCTAATGAGATATGCCAGGCATTGTAAGTTTTCCCAATATACTTAATGAGCTCACTAGGCATACGAGGTTGAGGGTGGCTCAACTGAAGGCCTTCAAGAAGTGCTTGTACAACGTTTGGTCTGCTGCCTTGCTGTTTCTTATGATAATCTTTTGACAGGAGAGTAATCATTGGTTTAGCCAGAGTAACCTGTTCTTCTTTGTGCAAGGTTACCCAGACAATAGGAAATACCAGCACCCACAAATGATATGCAACATTTGCATCAACGTGTGCCAGTTCTCTCAATGGAAGAACAAGATCAGCCACCTATACATGAAAGGAAAGGTTAACAAAAGTTAATGCTGAAATAGAAAATTCTGATACAGATCCACAAGATAATGGTACAGAATTCAAAAGGATCAAACCAGTTTGGTTCAAAAACCTTGTAAATATTTTAATTTAGAGCAAAAAAAACCTGAAGTTTGCTTGTCTCATTCAGAAATTGAGCATGTTTGAGAACAAGGCTATCAAATGTAAGGGGGGCATCTTCTTGTCCATCAGGAACATCAGTAACCTGGTGCTGCATCCCGGAACTATCAGGAACATTGCTTGAAACCACAAGCAGGGGTACTCTAGCAGAGTTTGGAGCAAGTGTAATGGGTTTACATTCAACTAAAGTTGCAAGAAGAAGATCTAAGCCTTGTTTGAGCCAGAAGACGTCACTCAGTGCTTCCCAGTCCTGAATCTGTATAATGTACTGCAGCCTCGTGAACAATGTTTTGCCAAGAGACTCATGATAAAGTGAAAAGAAATTCTTCCTAATTTCGGGATCCCTAGCTCGTAAACCAAGCATGAATTGCCTCTCCACTTTTAGAAACACTTCCTGACGTAGAGCCAGGGGATATCTGCAAGTCAATCAGTCAATAATGTTTATACCCCGATGAAAGCATATGCAAGCGAAATTTATAGATATAGTACTTACTTATTTGAATCAGCACAAATTCCATAAAGAAGCTGAAGATACTTTCCATCCCACTCTTCCACAGCACTAGTAGAGAAGTTCTGCTTATCAACTTGGGAAAGCTTTTGAAGAAAAGAGACTATTTCCTTGGGTGTGAGAAAAGCACTTGAAGTGGCAGATGTACCAGGCTTGCTGACGTCATCTTCAATCCACCCTTTTATGACATCAAGAATGCAAAGAAGCACGCTAGCATCAGTACCTTTTTCAGAGAGCAAGGCATTCAAGATTTGAGTTATGGATCGTTTGCACTCTGCTACAAGCATGACCTTCTCACTGATAAGTTTCAAAACAGATTTTAAATTAGAGATGACTGCTCCAACATCAGCGCCTTGACGAGAAGAAGTGACAGCAGAATCTGAATCAGTTCTCTGGCCCTGGAATGAAAGATCAGATTAATGTAATATGAATAAAGATAACAGATAACATCCACAAATATAAGTGGACAATCAGATTATTATGTGTGGCATTAAATCAACTGGTCTCAAACTTCCCATTTTTTCAAAGTGAATGGGATACTTACTCTCCCCCTCAAAATCATGTCGGACAACACATCAAGCCTTTTAAGTAGACCAAAAAATAACAGGAAGACAGACATCATGGTGACTATTTCAAGACAAAACCAGCTCTGACAAACCAGCTCTGACAACATGCTAAATCTTACTCTAACTCAAAAGGTTAAGCTATTAGGAGGAAGGTCCAAATAGTATATCAAGTGATCTCAAAATTCACATATTTTCAAAATGGGATACTTTAACAGTGATTAACACGCGAACAGAAAAGGTATCAGACAAAAAAAATTATACATACTTGTCTCACATGAGAGCCTGCAGATGCTCCCATATCTCGTGCCAGGCGCTGGAGGATACGAACCAAAATGAATGGATCGATAAAGTTCTTGTGAACCTCTGTCAAGGTTTTAATGACAAGCAGAACAAAACTAATTGAATTTGCAGCATTATCTTCACTCGAAGTCTGAGGAGCAGTGACGGAATTTATATGCTTTTGTATCAACTCATCAACTTTCTGATACAATGATTTGACATCTTGTGGTGTATCCGCACCTTCAAGAGGAAAAGCAATGAATACCATCTTCAAAAGAGAACAAAGTGACTTTCCAGTATCCAGCATTTTATATTTAAAACAAGGTTCAAGGATCTGCAAAAGAAATAAAAAGATCAACAAAAATATTCAAGGCATTAAACATTACCTCTGATCCCTAATAAAATTACACATTACCAAATAAAATAATAATAACTACACGTTAGGGCATGAGCGTACTTGAGAAATCTGGTTGATGTTATTTCGAATGAATAAGTGTGGCTGCTTCTCCAAAACCTTGTTCATAACATCCAAGCCCTGTGCCAGAGCCGTGGATGGATCCTTCGACTGAGATGGTTGGATGCTGCTCAGTAGCTTTTCTAGATAATTGAACTTGACATTGGCATTTGGCCACACTTCCAGAGCCTGTGATAGCAGCTCCAAAGCTTGTTTGTACATAGTGCTGGCTTCTTTGTCCTTAGGCTCTATTACCAAAGCAACCTGTTCCGAAAAAGCCAAGTAAAATGTAAGCTTATCATGCATGCTCTCATATAACTTCGCGCACAAACAATATTCAAGAATATGATTTCCGCACAAAGTTAAGCTTCAACTTTGAGTGCATATGATATGAAGTTAAAATAATCCTCACTCTAATGAGAAAGTTGATAATCATCTCTTCCATGGCAGCATTAGGCTTGAATTCTTCATCCGGTTGGCCAGCAGATCCAGGGGTTTCAATATTAGGGATGGATGAGGCACCACCACCAGGAGACATGATACACAGGGATTGAAGACCAGGTTCAACCTTCACTCGCTTGCTTGGATCTTCAGGGAAAGAAGATCCATCAGTAGGTCGCTTCGGATCAGAACCAGCAGGGCCAGGATTAAACCCATCGTTGGTCTGGCTACGGACATCACCATCATTACTAACTTTCATTTCGTTTTGCCTTTGCCTTTCCCACCCAACCACTAACCCAGCAAGTTCAATAGCTAGACGCCTGTTTTCTATTGTAGTATTGTACGGCAATCCAAGGCGACTGAGAGAATTAACCATCTGAGGTACAAACTGTGCTCTGCAGCTGTAGAAGAGATCTGAATGGCGAACAATGAGCTGGAAAATGTGAATCAAATTAGGAATTGAATGACCTTCCTCCACCAGAATTTTTTTTGTATATCGTATCCAAATGGGCATACGACAATCCCCAGGAGGCAACCGTCGTGGTAGTGCCGGCATCAGAATATCCAGTGCCTGCTTGACCAACATCTTGTTTTCTGGCTGGCAAGTCCTCAGAAGCGCAACAAAAACCTGCATCCGAAAACAGACATCACGACAGCTTTTATTATTGCAAAGAAATATAATAGTAGAACCACATATTGTACATGCAATAATAGAAAGGCTTTTGTTTTAAAAAAAATCAATATTCAAACATTATTATAAAAACACTCAGTTACTCAAGATTTTGAAGTATCACAAATCCATAAACCGCATAGCTAAATGCACACAAAGATGGGGACTACTCTAGTGACTATAACTATATTTTATCTAGAACAATTTATCTAGATAACTATACGGTTCATGCCAATCAATCGATGCTGATAGTTGATGAAATTATAAACTTGCACTATGAGGAACATCAAGTCCACTGATAAAACTTAAAAGTACCTGAAGTATGATTTTCTCTGGAGCCTGATAGGCCTCCAAGAAATGGCAAACATTGACAAAGGCCCATTGCTTACTTGCACTGTCCTCACGTTTCAAATGATTCCAGCCGAATTTGATAAGTTCTTTTCTATGATGAACAAGGTCATTCTGAAGATACTTAAGAAGTAAGGTGGCAAGCTGCAAAAGCTCTATCCTCAAGGGTTCATCATATTCAGCAGATACCTGTCAAAGAGGCTCAAATAAATTACTATTGCAATCAAAACGTAATGGAGGTCAATAAGTTGGAGACCAAACATCAAATATCATAGAAACAAATCTATGTAAATCCCCACCTCTTCTGGAGGATCAAGAAGTTTATCAACAATTGTTTTTATTATAGCAGGATCAACCACCTCCCAACTTTGGCCATTTTGAAATGCATGGGCCAGCATTGGAAGAATGAGTATTTGCATCACAACCACCAAATGGTCATGACCAAGCTGTTTTGATTGGAAGAGGTTCAAAAAATGCATAAGAAGTGTTATCTTCATATTCGGTGGATACCCCTCTGCAACCTGAAATAAAAGAAAAAACAGGTAAAATGATTGGTTTGAAAGAGTCAGTGAGGGGACAAGGGGACGACTATGAAAATATCACGAAAGTACCTCTATAATGTAAAACTCCTTCAAAAACGTATAATCTATCCGAGTGTGATACAAGAAGATGGAGAGTATGTCAAAGAGAACATTCACTTCGGTTTTCTCATGCCGTAAATAATTCAAAAAGCATTTGACTAGCCATTTGCTTTCTTTCACCTGAATTTGAGAAATTATTGTCAAAAGATAAGATAGCAGCACACTAATTGAATACAAAAGATTAGTCCATGAAAGTACAGAAACACGCACACCATGGCAGGCAAGTTTCTTACCTATATTTTATTCAAACATAAAGGTGTAAGAAACCAAATGGAATATAAAAATCAAATGATTTCAGAAAACCAAACTAATGGGCACTCAAACCCGATGGAATTTTAGCTCGTTCCTTGGAACAATCTACAAAGTCATTTTTTGCACAAACATATAATTCAGAAATAACAATAGCATCAATGCACTACCCATCACAAAAGGGGAATGTCTTGCGTACAAGAACGTATCTGAAAGCATTCAATTGAATCAATTCAGATGAAGCATGTTTTTACTCACATCTCAGGTGATCAAATACCCAACATAGAACCATTTATATATGAAAAATTGCCCAGGGGATCTTGACCTTAAATTATTGAATGTTATTGTACCCAAACCAACTATTAAAAAAGAAAGGATGACGTACTTTGTTTGCTCCAGAGGAAAATGGTAGTAAAATTGTGCTGTATTAACAAGTTAGGGCCAAATGTGTTATGCATAGGAAGTTCCAGTGTTCGTGATCACAAAGCATGAGATGTTTCACAAAAACTGATTTAACGATTGACAGTATATTTTATACTCCAGTAAAATTGTCTTTGTTGCTCTTTACTAGACAGATACACTATGCTCATTTTCCTAATTTTCCCTTCTTTTTTTCCAGACAAAAATGTTGAACTGCATTTCAAGTAGAGCCCGAGAGGCATATGAAACAGTTACATACTCCCTTTGTCCCAAAATGAGTGTCCACTTTCTCTAGAAAATTGACCTAAAATAAGTGTCATTTTGTATTTTGGTTAGTTAGTTATTCATTAATTACAAAAATCTCTAAGACGAGTATCCTAGAACTCTGAGTTTGTTACTATAAAAGAACACCGGGGTATAAGAGGAAAAGCCTAATTCCAACTAACTCATCCTTAATCTTCACTGAAATCGGAAAGTGGGCATTCATTTTTGGACAGGGAGAGGACAATTTAAATGAGGGAAACTTCAACAATATAAACATTAGCCATGTTAAAATACCATAAATAGTTTTTTTTTGTATCAACGACCAGAAATGTAAGAAAAGGTTTTTACTTAAAAGAGCAGTAGTCCTATAATAGACACAAGCTGGAAAAATAATTGGTGAATCACTTCACAACGAAATTGAGACGAAGAACAAATTTTGAGTACAAATTCCAAAACAAAATCTATTGAAAATATCAGTCCTTTGTTGCATCCAACAAAAGTGCTATGACATAAATAGCAATTTCACAGAACTATAATTGCAGGGAATCAGAAGGAGTTTACCATTCAAGCCTACATCTCAAATCATATCCACTTCTTTTATAACAAAAAGAACCGACATAACTATAAGGATGTTTGCAATCAAGCAAAAATCACAAAGCCATCCTTTTCTTTGCAAGTGAAGATAAAGAGTGCCAAATATGTTGAGAACAATCTATATTTATATAGAAATGAGTCGGAAAAAATCATATGTACATTAAAAGTACTTACTTGCACTAAGTTTAGCTCTTGTTCATTTTGCAAACGGGTTATTCTAGCGGGTGACTTCCAAACAAGTACCAAGGTGTCAAACACAGCTCGATTACTCTGCAACCATCCAGGTATTAGTTTGACCAAAGTTTTAACAAGTGCAAGTCCTTGAAAATAAGCATCTGAAGGCGAAACAGAGGTTGCTGACGGGGGGTTGGAACTCTCAGGTGGAGTAGCAAGGCCATCATCACCCGCTGAAGCCACGGGTGGGGTTGAAGACCCAGAAACATCAGATTTTACCAAAAATTCAGAAAAGGCGCGCGCGAGTATCTTTTGTGGTGATTTTGCAAGCTCATCTCTCAAAGGCTGCCCAGCATCTGATCTTATTATATACATAAACCTGCATTTAATGAGAACGGACAAAGAAGAGTGATTGTCAGACATTTTTTAAGACAATTTAAACTTCATCCCCAGATCCTTAAACTTACCGCCTGAAGTATCTTGGTTCATTTAATCTAGCAAGAAAATAATCAACAGCATGTGTTGCATATCGATTTAAGAATTTTGTGAGTGGGAGACGATATGGACTGTTAATTTCACTATACACTTGTCCCGGAGAAAGAGCACCTTCCAAATCGATAGTTAAGGATACCAGTTCATCGAGAAACTTAGATGCTGCTTGGGGAAGAAGGTGGAAAAGCTCGATAATTGCTGCAAGAAAAGTAAGTAAATGATGAAAAAATCTTCCATATTTTGATGTATCACATGTATGAGCAACTCCGAGTGCAAGTCAAAGAAAACAGACTGAATTACCTGCAGCAATTTTGGGTTCCTCACCAGCTTTCCATGACTTTTGACTCTGTGCAAGTTTTTCTGGTTCCAACCACTTCTTAAGGTGTTCTAACAACTTACCACCCAAGGTGACATTAAACCAATTGGACAAAAGTTCAAGCAGGCGAGCCAAGCCTTGCAGAAGAGGCATGCTGAGATTTTTTGTATGAGCCAAATTTACCAGTATTGGCCTTAGACTGCTCTGCAAAAGTTCTTTGGGCATTCGTTGTTGATTGATAACCTAGATACGAAATCAATTAAAAGAGCAGAATAAGCTCCAGAGGACGATAGCATATAAAATAATTGAAAAAAGATAGCAAGAAACTGAATCTCGAGTGGTAACTGGCCATTTTGGATAACCAATCACATGGTTAATAAAAATTGGAACCACACCTGTCGTAGGCCCTCCTTCGCAACAGCAACAATTTCCGGTGTCTTACAAGTCAAAGACTTGAAAAACATGGAGATGATCTTTGCACGCAACTCAGAATGACTAGGTGTTTTAAAATCTGCCCATGCCATTGCAGTACAGAGTAGCTCAATGCAAGCTGTTCGAAGTTTATTCAACGATGTGGCAACTTTGGGGTTCATAAACTTCACAACCCATACAGTTTCATCAGCTTCAGCAATTTGTAGCGCTTCTTGCAGGAAATTAACTAATTCTTGAGTCAACTTGAGAAGAGGAGGCCTCAAGGCCAAGCAGAAATTTAAAGCAGTAACTGTACCAACCTACATGTCACCTCTTTTAGTTAGCAAACATAGAAAGATAAAATTCCAAATGACAACCAACAATATGGTTTACCTGCTGATCAACAGTCTTTGATCGAAGTGGTCGCATAATTAGAGGCTGAAGCATTGGTTGATATAAAGGTTCTAGAAGCTCAGATACCTCACTACCAGTCCTACTGGCCAAAAGTGCCAAACATGACTGCACATTCTTTCTCACGATAACAGATGCATTGGGGTTAAACAGCTCTGAAGCAAGAAACTCAATGACTCCTTGAAAGCTTTGCCTGCGGGGCTCACTATTTGCTTCATCAACATTATTTACCACACGAAGAACTTGCGTAAGCACTTGATTTGTCTCTTCCTGCTCTTTGTTAGCATAAAGAGGAAGCCGTTTAAGAACATATATCAGACCACGAACTATTCTTACTTGAAAATGGCACAAGGTTTCAACAGTGACTTTTCCAACCAAAGCACCAAGTCCCAAAACACCTCCCATCTGTGCTTGCCATGTACTTCCAAAGCAACAATGTAAAAGACGGGGTAGAAGCTGCTCAAAAACAGGTATGCGAACACTCGGAGGGGGTGAATAGACAGGGTTCATTGATGGACTAGAGACAATCATTGGAGTACCTGGGCCTCCTCTTGACATCAGAACATCAGCATGTTTTGCACGTGCTAGAAACAAAAGTGTTTCAGCAAATACATTTAAAGCATTGAGAGCAGCTTTGGCATGGAGCCTATTTTCATCTGCCAGCACATCAACCAAAGCATCTAAAAATATTAGCGGGTCCAACTCTTTCAGATTAGAGCTATTATGCTTTGCCCGTGAATTGACACTAACATTTGTTGAAACCATAGGTCCTCCAATTGTAGCAGTTCCAACTGAAGTATTACTTGAGGATTGATCAACATGAAACATCATAGCAAAATGTCGGCAAACATTGATGATAAAATCATCCTTGGGGTCATGAAGATCCGGTTCTGCACTGGCAGCAATAACGGTCATTAACATAATCTTAAAAACAGACTTTTCTGCCATAAGCTGTGTTTTCGTCTTTACACCCAAGTCCTCCTGCAGTAATATAGCACCAAAAGTTAATGATGTGGCAGCACATTCTACTATCAATATACATAATGAATTAACAAACGCACAAATCAAAACAACAGAGAAGCACTGAAAGAAATTTTACACTCACAACTTGCAATCCATGAGGCCCGGAAAAAAAAGTACAAAAAAAAAATTGTAATGTAAATATTCGAGACGGTAGAGTTTAGTCATGCCTGAAGTGAAATAACCAAATAGATCTTACAGGTGTAGTAAATAACAACTGTGATATGGACAGTAGTCTTCCATCCAACGATAGCGAAAGGTAATGAAATAAAAGAAACGCAAACAAAGAGACGACTTTAAACAACTGAATTTCTTTGACAGTAAAACTAATCAATTTATGAAAAAGCTAAAACAGAGAACAATATCCACGACACGATGACTTGTTCATGGGGTATCATCTGAGGCATCAGTAACTTCAAAACAAGATAGAAAAATCATAAGTAGTGAACCAACCTTCGTATCTGATGTCTCAGATCTGCACAAAGATGAATCCACGGTAGAAACTAACAAATTCAACAACTGTTTAGGTGTGTATCCCTCATCAGTAACATTTCCTGGCAAATTTAGTTGAGACGATAAGCATACACGAAGGAACTTAAGAGCCTGCTTTCGATAGAAAGCATCCATGTGTGGACTTTTCTGCAGTACAGCTGCCACGGCAAGATTTATACATCGATCCAGAGGTACTAAAAAGGGGGTAGATGGCTCAAATGTAAGAATCAAGCGAAGCCCGTGCTCAGGATTCTCCTTACACTCAAGTGCAAGGGGCTCTTTGAGAAAGCGTCGGTTACGGCCCCCTAACTTACCGAGGAGTTGCAAAGTCTTTCCACCCCAAGGGTAGGGTGCAGGCCTCAGGTGAGACCACAAGGCCAAAATCACCTCTGACATAACATTGGCCATGCTCGGTTCCAGAAAATCAGGATTTAAACTATCTACCCAGAACTCAAGTGTTCTTAGACCCAGACTTACTAGGTCGTCACTCCCCTTGAGACACAATACAAGAGGTTTCATTAAACGAGGAAGATATGGCAACAAAGAACTTAATCGTGCAGGCAATGTCAAACATAGCTCCAATAAAAGATCTCTCATGTCTTCCCCATTAGGACCTTCTAGCATGGCCAATAACATATTTAGGCAGGGTTGCAAGGTTGGAATAAGATCCCGCAATAGAAGTTCAAATTTGCATCCGGCAAGAGCTCGAAACATTGTACGCAGAAGTTGCAAATAACCCAGTGGCCTTTCAACTTCAGTAGCATTTTTCATACAGACATCCATAATAACAGGAACATGAGGTTGTAAAATACGTTCAAAATCTGCAGGAGCCTTTGGTACAGCACCAAATATAAAGCGAAAAAGATGCAAGACCAATTTTGCCGCAGGTGAATCTGGATGTTTCAGAGCATCAAGTTTGTTGCTTACAAGAAAATTAACTAGAACGTCCGCAAATGGACGGTATACCTTAGCTGCTTGCAAGAGAGTAGAAAATATATGTACAAGTTGAGTGTTATTGATCATGCACTCAAAAAGCTCCGGCATACACAACGAGAACATGTCCATGAGATCTCGAGGTTCCATTATAGCCAAAATCTGAGAAAATAGATGGACCATTTCCCTCTCCTCCTCCTTCTCCTTGAAGAGAGCCAAGCAATGCACACCACTTCGTAAAACTCCACAGGCTTTCCATATCTATCAAAAATAAAGTTAGAACATGACAATATGCAGAACCACATTCCAAAATATCCCAAGTACCTCATCTTCTCTTAACCCTTTGAATGATTGAGCTGCTGGCAGATTAGAAGATGATGAAACAAGCACTTGCGGATGCGTTCCTTGTGTGGAAGGAGAAACCTATACAAATGGAAAGATGATATAAGGGATCAATGTTCATAACTCTCATGTCTAGATGTGAAAATAATAAGATAAGAGAATGAAAACCTGTGACCGGGGCACATGTGCATGAGTGATGCTCCAAATGATAGTCTTCATTCCTAACAATACATTCAAGCAGTTGTCTTTTGGCATAAAAAACAAATTAACCAATGTATATAAACATGACACCTGGACATTCACACATGATCCTGTTGAATGTCTAAATGTACACCACTTAAAGAATAATTAATCAAGGAAAAGATGAATTACCCATGACCAAGGTCTTGATCAGATGCTTACAATCACTTACTTCCTTTGAATGTTCCACAGGGACTTGCAAATTCAAAACTGCCTGAAGCCCGACCACATGTCAAGATCAAAGAAAGAAACGGAGAACAAGAGATAATTTACCTTATTTGGATGGTAGATGCACCAATACAAACACATAAAAGTCCAAAGCTAACACATAAGCAGCAAGTTCCAATGATCTAGTAAAAATGACACCCTATCCTTAATTTACCTTACTTGGATAGTAAACGCACCATTCTGAAACATTCTAAATGTAAATATATGGCATTCAAATGTTCAAAATAAGGGTCAATCCATACTTCAGATAAAAAGACATAAGTATTTGGAAATATGGTTTAATAAGGTTAAATGAGCTTATGAGAACATGAGTAATTACAAAGATGAAAAAATAATTTATAGCTTTATTCAATATTCCTTCACAAAAAAAAAAAAAAAAAAAAAAAAAAAAAAAAAAAAAAAAAAAAAAAATTTAAAATATATATATATATGGTCAGACCAGGAAACCGACTAGTAAAGGAAATTATACTCCTCAATAAAGTCGGGAAATACCTCCGATGTGTGCGTATTAATCCTGGTTAAAGCATCCAGACATACTCCGACCTCTTCCGGAGAACAGCCCTCAGCCAAGATTTGTTTATCAGCCGCAATCGAGGTCCTCTCATTGACAACCTCAACAGTGTGAGGAT
>JAYMTE010000613.1:0-16804 GCA_036897545.1 Pelargonium fulgidum
GATTTAACCTATGATCAGAGGAGGCGATTTCTAAAGGAGGTACGTAATTATTATTGGGATGAACCCCATCTACCGTCTTGGTTGCTCCACTCCTTCTGATTATAGAGGTCATCACACACAGAAACCCTCAACCCTAGCCGCCTCACTTCAAAACCCTAGCCCCTCCCTAACTTTCTCCACTCCCAAACCCTAGATGGGCTCTCACGCAGAGAGAAAACCACAACATACGTACTGAAGATGTTAGTTTAGTGCATTGAAAATATAAATATGAATTGTTCAGTAAATGGTATAAAAAAAGAAAATCTCTAGATCAGTGTAGTAGTACTACTATAATTTTAGTGAAATTGTAAATTCTTCATCACCTACTCTTTGGATTTAACCTTTTGCCCTTTGGTGGGCAAAGGGGCCAAACCCACAACAAAGGGTAATTACAAATAACAGCGTGAATTTTCAACTTCATCAGAAATATACCCAAAACTTTCGGCATTGGCAGATAACTCACATAAGCTATCAAAGAAACATACAAAAATTTTGAGAAACCCAAGGCATTTAGGATTGAGTTTACCTGGAATATAAGATGAATCCGCTTTTTTGATAACATGCGAAGTTGCAAGCAACAAAAAATCAGACTTTATTGTCCTAACATGTCCAAGCATTTATTTGTTGTTGCAGTTGACTGATTGAAGCAATATCAACCCTCGTTTCATATATTTTCACCATTAATGGTCAATACTAAATATTATTAACAGTCTCATCATTCGTGAGTTTTCATTGCTGCAAATAATGGAACTTTTTCACAATAAGACCTAACAGATAAGATCCAAAACTATGCGTACAGAGGATGTAGAAAATTGATATGCAAAACAGTTTATAAAAACTAGGTCGACAATGCCCCTAATAATATACTTTCAAAAGAATCAATAAATTAACAAGAGCAGACAAATGCAGGACAAACCAGTAATAATGCCCGGCTTCCGCACGCACGAAAATAAAACAATATGGTAATCAATACACCATCAGATACTCACTACATTATGTCCACACGAAAAAAGATCGATATATGGCAATCAATTCACCATTAGATACACACTTCTTATGCTGCTATAAAAAAAATAGAAACCAAATTCTTCAAGATCTACGTGGAATTCTACACAAGCTATTTCACAAAAGAACTGGAACTTCTCCACATCAGCGAGACTCGACATTTGAAAATTTGGAATTGCTATAGAAACTAGCAATCATGGTTTTGAGTAAGTAGATAAATGTCAGTATTGTAGCTCTGAGACTATGAGGGGCAGATTATTGATCAGTCAATGCCCAAGCTGGAAAAGGGTTCGAAGCCACCCTGGACAATAAAAGCACAAGAGGATACGATGAATATACTTCGGCAAACTATCTCCAATGTGCGCGATAAAACTCTAAAGATTAACTTCATTCCAAAACAAAGATGAATAAGTATATCTCACACAAATACAAAATTGACTAATATATATATGATCCTGTCATATAAAAGAATAGGATGATCACCAGCCCTGATTTAAGTCTTCTTTTATTGCCGGTATTCTATCCTTTGATTTATTTTCTTTTAAAAACGTATTATCTACTACTAGCAGAGGCCTGTGACTCCATTTTTCAGTAGAATGTGGAAATGGAGTCACCAATTACCTAATTCTGAGTTCCTACTAAAATCAAATTAAATAGTTTTGTCAGGAATCTTATTAATCCAATTTTACTTAAAGATACTACTCACAGAACAGTCATCGTGAACGCGCCATATGGTCTCGCCCAGGAGGTTTGCAACAGACAGGACTGTCAGCTGGGGAAAGTAGTTCTTCTCTGACACGGGAATAGTATTTGTTATGATCACTTCTTGAAAAAGACCGCTTGACAACCTTTCTATCGCTGGGGGACTGTGATACATGAAAAGAGAAAAATTAATTAACAAGCTCAAACATACATCAAATTATAGTACAAATCTAAAATATTGCTCTTAACTAAAAATTAGCCTAATTACAGTGATAATTGTTACCATGAATCTTAGTTAACAATTATGCTGGGACCCCAACAGACAACAGATATCCTCATTTCAAAAATTAAAATGAATGGTAAACTTGAGTAACATTATGGAAGCCTATCCTTTTCCAAGTATCTTCTCAACCTGATTTTTCAAAACTGTGTACTGCTATTCTTTAGGAAGAATTAATGATCCTTTTCCAGCTACATTGCGCAAGTATTTACTTCATTCCAAAAGTTGCAGCCTATTGCCTTTTCCTCTCAAAGTATGCTGTAAGTGATGAACCAGAAAGCAAGATTCAGAAATTAGCCAGATACCTAAAAACGGCGTGCGTACTGCATGCATAGACTTCCCTAGCTCCTTCCTGATGTAAAAGAGCTGCACCTTTGGTTATAGTTCCTGTCACCAGCAGCATATCAAAATAACCAGAATTCAGCTCTTGAAACTGGCCAAGAGGAAATAAGTTTCATATGTAACATTATGAAAGTTGCCATCATCTTGACATTTGTAGCTGAAAAAATTACAGTTTAGAATGTATCACATCAATTACTTTCTCCATCCCAAAATAACTATCCTATTTCACTATCTGCAAACATTAAGGATTATTTTATTAGTACTTGAATTTGCCGAGTACAATAGTTTTGACAAACTCAAGTGGATATAAACTTATGTAAAGAACATTATTGGAAATTTCAGTATATTTCTCTTATCAAAAGGGAAAGTAGCCAATTTAAACAGGACATCCATTTTTCATATAGTGGACAAGTGAAGTGAGAAAGGCGGGGGTACATATGTCCTATGAGAAGACTGGACCTTGCTAATGTGAATGTATCTAAATGTTGCTGCTCCTTCACTGGGTGGGTGTTGTGGTTCAAGGCATGGTACATTTGTTGCGATCCTACAAAATGTAGTGGGGAGCAGTTGATCATTTAATTATTCATTACTAGGTTGTCCCTTGCTCTGTTCTAAGCCTGTACATGTTGGAGTACCCGTGCCAAAACAGTGAATGATGCGACATAAAATTTTGGCATACATAGGGACTTTAATACTAGGATAAATTTCCCCTCATTGTCTCATGTAGTGTGTAGGACTTTTGAAGCGTTGGGCTTAAAATCACTTCAGAAAATCTAATTGATAAATAAAATGAGGATATAACTACCAGCTGTATCAATCATGTCATCCACCATGACCGCGACTTTCCCCTTTACATCACCTATCAAATTCATCACCTGTAAGATGACATTTGAAACATATATTAGGACCTGGAAGCATATGTTGATAATATAAAATGGAAATTGCATAAATGAAAAGTAATACTTTGTGCCCAATCTGAAATAAAAGCTGTATGTGAATTCTTTGGAGTTATTCACATTCGAAAAAATATGAAGCAAAAGCAGGATAAATCTTGAGAGTAAGAATTATCAGTCCGCTCATGATATGACACAAACAAATACAGGGTGGGAATGGGGAACTATACAAAGGTTCACCATTGTTTTAAGTTGTTATTGCCTTACTGGTGAAATTGTAAATTTACTTCAGAGATTTAGTTCAGTACTAGGTAGAACTGAAGGCCAAATGCTGCCTATACATTGTTTTGTTTAGAAACGCAATGCTGATATACAAGTACCTTTATGATCAACATACTACGATCTAGTTGATCCAAGGATCTTTATACAATTAAAAGAAAATTAGACAAGAGAAGGATACATGGGAACCATGGAGAGCTCCTTTAGATGTATTCTTCATTGTTTATAATCATAAGTGAAACTGGTAGCAGGGATAAGAGATTAGATCAAAGCTACTATCTCTGTTGAGCAACAATGAAATCGCACACGTGGAGAAGTGCACATCACACGCAGTGTTGGCAATGACAAATTGAGAAATATATAAATTTGCAATATATTATATATTCAAAATAAAAGACTTGTTCATAACTTTGTTCAAATTATGGCTGCCATGATATATAGGATTATTGAAAGTTTGGATATAACCCATGCTTTACAAATATATAGAAATAACGTAATCAACCAAAGAAAAAATGACACATATATAAATATACATTGACAAGTTAGTAAATCCCTTGATACCTTCATAATAAGGGTGAGTAATATCCCAATGAAACTAAAACAGCTTAAACACAATATAAAATCCCCATAGGTTCACTTTTTTTAGTTTTCAAATTCAAAGAGAATGGTGACAGACAACTCTGTTACACATGAATCACATGAGAGCAGCACAAGAAGCATTACTACATACTACATGTTTCTTATCACCCACAGTTACATGAAAACTGTTAATATGCAAGTTTCAAGATTTGAACTCAACTCCTTGAAAAATTTGAACAGTTGCTATTATCCAAACTAAAGTATATTATAGTTTCACGGAAAGTGTTGAAATAATAGTAATGTTTCCATGAGATATTTTCCAAAATGATGAACATAAAGGAAAAGTAGTTAGGTAGCGTTTGAATCATAATTTATGTTCAAGAATGGAAATCAAGAATTGTAATATGAATGAGATTCTCATTTCATGTTTGAATTATGATTTTTAAGTCATGAGGGTGGCTCTACAACATGAATCTCATTCTCATTCCTGTTCTCGATTCCCAATCTCATTCCTAAAATTTTAATCCAAACGCTACCTTGATGTGATATTCACCAAGTAAATTTGGGCGATTCTCACCTCAGCAACATTGTGTCCATGGCGCCGCTTGTCTACAATGGCTAGAGGTGCATCAGATAACTTTTTAGCGAAAGCACGTGCTCTAGCAACACCACCAACATCTGGTGAGACCACTACCAAATCATCTGAACATATAGTCTTACTGGCGAGGTAATCAAGTATCACAGGCTAGCAGTGCAAAAAGAAAGAAATTTATCAATCCACAAACCAAAAAAAACAATCAAGCCACAGACTAAGAAGCATGGATTCTAATACTACACGACACCATTTAAAAAAAAAAAATCATATGACGCATCGGGACAGATCATTTGTTTAAATAATATTACATATTATGTATGTAGTAAACTATAGTTTCTAATTCTATTCAAATTAGACAAAACAACAAACATGTTAAAAGGGAATAGATCACTAGTCTTTACACAAATGCTATCCAAGTACGTCACTGGATTTTATTTAAAATTAAGCATTCATCATTTTTAATGTATTTTTATTTTAAAAATAATAATATAGGACAATAGTTCCTCGAGAGCCTGTGTCTGACACAGTGTCCCACAAAACATGCTATAGTTTTCAAGTGTCCGTGTTTCCTAGGCCATGGACTTATATAAGTTATTCGGCAATCTGTATGTCAGATGCATTACATGCATGTCAAATTCCAACAATCTTGTCTCCCTATTTCATGAGGTATTAAGAAAGAAAAAGGTATATCACCTGACCGTATACATGATCAACTGGAATATCAAAATAACCCATGGACTGCCCAGAATGAAGATCACATGCAAGGACACGGTTTGCACCAGCTTCTGTAATCAAATTTGCTACAAGTTTGGCTGCAATGGATTCACGTCCTTGAGTCTGTAATAGCAGTGCATGGAAGTAATGATTAAATATTTTGCACATCACCTTAATCTCTGATGGTATATATAACCCATATGACTCATTTTCACAGATTTTTGCTTTTACAATCCTTAAATTCTACCATTTTTCTGTAAAAGTTACAATATGAAACAGCAACACGTTAAGGACCTACTGACTAAGTTGATCCCAAGGCCCAAGGTATAAATAACAATCTTATACTATAAGTTATATAACAAATGTACCCAGCAAAAATAAACAAATCATAAAAATATGAAAAACATTAGACTGGAAAGAATAATGTCATTCTCCATGCCTCTTCTGAGAAATGAAATAAGATGGTTTATCAAGGCTATTTATCCAGTTAGATAGATACATGAGTTGAAATAGGACATCAACAATGCACAAAAATGTTCTGATGTTCGTTACTAGGTTAGCTTAAAATGAGTTGGAACTTAATTCTCCTCAACTTTCAAGATGGTCTTTACCTTTCGATCAGCCCTTGCATATCCAAAATATGGAATTACTGCAGTGATGTTTTTGGCTGATGCTCTTCGACAAGCATCAATCATAATCAGTAGCTCCATAAGATTCTCATTGGCAGGAGGACATGTAGGTTGCACAAGATATACATCACACCCTCTAACACTTTCTTGTAGTTGAACATAAATCTCACCGTCAGCGAAACGTTTTATCTTAATTTTTCCGAGCTCCAAACCCATGTAGCATGCAATTTCCTATTTGATATAAAAGAAAATATCAATAAAGACATCAATACATAAATTAACACAAAAACATATAGAAGCTCATCAGCAAGAACCATGTGATTGTCTTAAATGAAACATGGAAGCAATATTATTATATCCACCTCGCATGAACACAAAAAGACCAAAACCACTAAACAGATTAAAAGATGGTGATTGGTGCAGGTGAATTTCAAAGAGAAAGGATTGCCAAATGAGAAAAGAAGATTAAAATGCTCAAATCAAGAAGCTGTATACATGACAAGGTCATATGATTAGTCTCTCATGACTCATGTCAACTGAAAAAGGATTAATTAAACTAGAGGAATCAACATTAACTCTTCCTGGCATGGTTCAGTTCCTGAAAACTTAATTAAATTCAAGACGCTATCTTTAGGATTTTTGAAGTTGCTATTATGAAGAATTAGAAGTCCCCTACTCCAAATATATGATCAATGTAGCAACAAATCACTCTAAAAGCTTAGGCTGACAGGAAAGGGCTTCATCTATTTATTTGTAAAACACTCACCATCAGTATCCTAGAACCAACTTCAACTTCCCATGGAGTCATATATAAGAAATTCTAGCACAACTATCAGATAAATAAATAAAAAAGGATAAGAGGATGGGAAGAGGAAGACGTTTTTACCCCTGACATGTTATTCATTTCTTACATATTTAAGATAGTATAAAATGAACTAAAATATATTCATAGTACTAATTAATTTAACAAGCACAGATCTTTATACTATATATATGAACAAAAATATTGTACAAAGAATATAAAAAAACACATTATCCATTGGATTTAAATTTCTGGCATCCCTTGCGTAAAAAGGGCTCTCATCTTTCTTCCTTTTTCAAATTTTTCCTAAAGTTTCATTGTACTCATTGAAACAGAGACCAAGACCAACAAAGCTTTAGATCTAAAAAAATGTCACACAAAAAAAGCCCCTTAATAAAGCTGCAGTAGCCACATAATGAATCCAAAACAAAACCCAATTATTTTAGAATATTTTCACACCCTCCGCTCTAAGAGACTCAGACCTCAAACCTTTCTAAGAACCATGAAACTAAAGCGTGAGGCCTGAAGACACCTTTTTTCTTGCTAGAAGAGCAGCCATAGAATTAACTTCCCTTTCAAGTGCAGACCACCTACAGTCTACAAATTCTCCCTCCTAAATTCCTAATCTTATTAAAACACTCACAATACTTCTATGATACTTGAGAAGACCGATTGACCCAAGACACCACCACCTTTAACTCACTTTCCATTACCAATTGACCATATCTTCCTTCTTGCCATAAGCCAAATAATTCAAGATGGCTCTCAACTCAACAAAATTCAAGTCAACACCCCCATTACATCTGAGAACACACAAACCATCTCATCCTCAACATTCCTTAACACCACACCAATTCCATCTAGACCCGACTTTTCTTTTGCTGATCCATCAACATTGATTTTGATGCTAGATCTTTTTTCAATTAACTACTCATTTCCACTCAATTCCATGAAGTGTGGACTTACACTAGGGCACATAAACTTATTACTCTCTCTTTCTCTTTCTCTCTCTCTCTCTCTCATCTTTTGGATTTATACAACTTTTTTGTCTCAATTTATTAAGATTCTTGAACAATCTTCTTCCATCAATTACTTCTGGGTCTCAATTTACCTACATTATCTATGGAACTCCATGGTCTACTGTCAAAACCTTGAAAGTAAAAAAGGTACTAAAACCATTAGGCCATCATGAATTCACCCATGACAAAATTATACTTAACAATAGTAGCATGTCCGATGTTCAACAAAAGATCCTGAGAAAGTGAAAGCTTACCTGAGAAAGTGCCGGATTGGCCGTCCCTGAAAATATTCGGAGCCTGGTATCATTCTTGTTAATAATAGGATTGTCCAAATACGTTTTGGAAGCCAAAAAGTTTGGAACCATTGGATCACTCCTCAGAACAGGAGCCAATGGCCTTCCATTATCAGACCGCAGCGGCTCCACCAAATTACACCTCTACCAAAACAATACAAGAATTATCATCACCAATCAACCGACACATGCATATAACATACTAGCTTAAAGCAATATTTGTATATTTGGAGAAGTAAAAACCTAATCACAGAAAAACACAAAAGAATCAAAGAAATTAACACTGAGTGAAAGATAATTACAATTGCGAAGCGAGCAGGAATTCGAGACGGCGAGTCATTGTTGAAGAAGAAGGTGCGCGGAGAGGGCGCAGAGGAGCGAGAAGAAGCCAGAGAAGCAGAGTACGCTGAGAACAGCGAAGAAGCCATTTCGGTGTTGAAGGGAGTGAAATCGGAAGTTAGGGTTTCAAGATTGGTGGAGCATTTGTGTATGAGCTTTGCGAAGAAAATGGTGGAGTAACTGTAGTCAGTGAGTGGAGAATATTTAGAAATGCAGCTGTGCAGTGTGTAGTCGGTCCAGAATATTTTTGACAACGGTTAGGGTTTCTGAACGTGGATAAACAACGGTTTGATCGGAACAAAAATGAGAATTATTATTCACTTTATATTTTCCTTCCTTTTGGTTGCGATTTTTAATTTTTTTTATTATCAGATAAGCTATACAACAAAGATAGCTAGTCTCTCTGATCCCATAGGGTCAGCCGAACCAAGACATCAAAAAAAATTTGAATTAAACCGTTTGACTCAATCTGTGTCGGTGTTATTTTTAATTTTTATTTACAGACCTTATTGTATAAGTTTTTTCACGCAAAAATTAATATTTTATTACTTGAAATTGGACGATAACAAAGACAAGTCTGATAAAGACATTGAATACTTAATTAACTCGTACACCACTCGGTTCGAACCAACCCGAAATTAGGAAATTGACATGAGCCACAATGACTAAAACATCATGAATAATCAAATCAAATGCACCAAATTTCTCCCATCAGACTGAATAATCAATTTGAAAATAGTGAAATTTGAAGAACACGAACAAATTGCATTTACTATTTAGTTCAAATTAAGCATAAACCCGTTTAAAAAAATGATTAAATTTTTTATTTTAGCATTATATAGTTAACAAATAGGGGTGTTAGCAAGCAGGTTAACCGCCCGTTTGGATGTGGGGCAAATCCATCTGCTAGACTCCGGATTGGTGAATACCTAATCCATTGGCCGCCCGAACATGAAGTTGGCAGAGTAAAAAACAAAATTAGTAATTGAATCACACTACAATAATATTCATATTTGATCCAACATCATATCTCTATAATCAACCAAAACATGGCTTGCTTTCCAAGCTTCTGTGCACCAAAACATGGCTTGCTCTCCAAGCTTCTGTGCACATTAAAATGAATTTGACCCGACAATGAACATACAAAACCATTTGTCTACTCACTCTTATCTCAAAGTCATTTTGCTTCTTTCTCAACTCTCAAAATGGAAAACCACACATTATCCATCCTCAGGCTTTATTAACTATATCGTCACTTTCAAGAGACACAATAAAAAATGTCGGTTAAGCTCTCTACTTCAAAGTCTCAAAACAGGTACTTCAGGGAGCTGTATATGGTACGGGCAGAAAAGGAAATGGTGCAGCGGACGCATATGCCACAGGTGAGCGTGCATTGGAGCGACTCACCTTGTTTTTCTGGTTCGTGCTTCCATCTTCTAGCACTAGTTTCTCCGTGGATGACGGAATCTTTTCAGAGCTATCCTCTGTGAGGGTTTGGTGGTTGTTTGGGAGGCGGTGAACTAGAAGCCCGGACATGAACACAGGAAGATACAGAAGGCTGGCGTGAAACATCTTCCGGGCTTTATGGGTAGTGCGGTCACGGTAAAATGAAAGTGCTGCTCCAGTTATTGCTAGAGTGAGGAGTGTTGATTCAAGACAAAACCAACCTGTCGTCAGTCCCCCTGCACATTACAGTAAGAAAGCGGTTTAGAATGCAGCAAGATAACATCCACATTTTCAGGAGAAAAAAAAGAAACTCCACATTAATGAAACTGTAACTCACAATCATACGCCAAGAATCCCAAAGGGATCAGATATAGAGAATTCCTTAAAGCCACTGCAGCAGTTTTTAGACCAGAAGTATCTAATAGAGACAACATCCTGTACCTGAATATGCAAGAAATAATATAAGAATAAATATAACAGCCAAGTGAACTGTAGTAAAGTGTATGGGCCATCAGTGTGGCATGGCCAAGGCTTTAACTAATAACCAACTTGATCAAGTATTCCATAGTGACGAATTTATGTTACAAACCAACTTAATCAACTAATAGCCTTTTTTTCTTCTTAAAAACATATTAACAGCATTTGTTATAAATAGCTCTCATCAGATTACAGACAAGATTGGACGTCAAATTTTCCCATTACCATGGTGCAGCATATTTACAATAGACAGACCCAAGCAGTAAACTGGTGATACATGCAAATTTACATATATCAAAAACAGAAATGTGAAATTCAGTTCAAGTGTGGATTCTTTTCCTTTCTTTTATTTATTTTATTTTATTTTGTGAAGAAAACAGAGGACAAAGGGGGTCCCGATCTTATACACAAATATATCAAACCAAAACATAAGAGCATACCCTCCAGCGGCATAATCGCTGCGACACAAGTACGCAAGGGCCATAAAATGTGGTATTTGCCAAAAATAGAGAGCAGCTGGAAGAATCATTGCATCAAGTGATACATGCCCAGAAGCCGCAGCCCACCTAAAAGCCAAAACAGAGAAGTGTAATTCAGTAAGGCACATTAACGTAAGACTGAAGAGGACGGTTGAGTGTGAGTAGGTATATAAGCCTTCTATCTCAGATCATGCAAGACAGAGGAACAAAAACAGGATAATGGAATGTTAGGTTAGTTATGATGACACAGTTCCGCAAGCCATACCTCTAGTAAAGGAGAAAAGAGGATGGATTTTTACTTGGTAATTTTTCAATACTAAGTAATAAAAGGAAAAGTAAACTGAAAAGTGCCACTTATCAGCATATTCTAAGCTAAAATCAAGAACAGTTGAAGCTTCATGTATTCTCCATATTAAGTCCAACACTCATGGGACCTTGTCAGGTATTGAAGGCACAAAACACGCCTAAAGAGAATATGATTTTGGCTCTTAATTAAGCTTAATGAGGTGAGAGAGGAGCTTAAAAGCCCTTCCTGACCCTCTCAAACGTTGTTCAGGACAAGGCAGAACTTTTAAGGTGGGAAATTTTGGATGTCATCAACCATTTACGGTAACTGGAATAGAGATATCTAATAAAGGTACACGTGCAATTTTCTGATTGGTTGATTTTATTTTTTTAAACTAACACGTCACTTTTGACTGATTGGTATTTATTTTATTATAATTGTTTTGGAAAGAATTGACACGTCATTTTCTAATTAGTTGATTTGTCTTTAGTTATTTAAATTGTTAAAAATCAACCAATTGGAAAATGACAAGTTTTATGTAAAATGACAAGTCAGCATTGATTGTATTACTTTTATTCATTTAACATCACGTCACTAATTTTTAGTGTAGTTTGGACGGAAACAAATGGAAAATACTGATTGGTTCACTCTGTCACTCTGAGATAGTTCAAGGACTAAATTTGTCCATTTGAAAATATAGGGACTAATTCGGTTCATTGCTGATACATGGATCATATTGGTGCTCAATCCAAAAAAGGTAGCAAAAATTAAGTATAAATTACCCAAGAAGTGGTGGGATAGCACCAACAACAGCCCCGACCCATGTATTTACAGGGTGAATTTGCTTCAGTGGAGTATAGACAAATGCATAAAGCACGAGATTTGAAGCAGCAAGCCCAGCCGCCAACGGATTAGTCTGCAATAACCTTGTCATAAACAATACAACATTAGTCCCTCAGCTCAGAGTATGTAACATTCACTCAGGATATTAAGAAACATAAAACTACCAAATAATAAACAAATGAGTGAGTAAATCATTTGAAAACCTTGCATGCCAATAAAGCAGTGCCAGCTAATCCAACAGAAGATGCCCAGGCAATTGCATGATGTCTAGAGATGCGCCCTGAAGGTAGTGGCCTTCGCATTGTTCTTTTCATTTTTGCATCATTGCTTATCTCAATCGCCTAGACATATCACCAGTAGAATGAAAAATCAAATTAACCTTTCTAACGAGTCAAAATACATTTAATTTGGCAATCAATATTAAAAATCGTGATTAAAAATAAACAAAATGAAGGCTGATCCATATGGGTATGGCTATCAGTATGTGCTGCACTGAATACTTCTTTCCTCTCTTTTTTCCATCTTTTCAATACTTTCTTAAATTAATTTACCTTAGTATAGAAAGAAAGATACAACAAGACGACTCAAAAGTGGTGTCCATACTACATGATGTTCTAGTCATTACAAGACAATTAAACTGAAACATTCCAAGTAGAGTACTGATGGTATTTGAAAACCAATGTTCTCATGCCAATCATTTTATGTCCTGTTGCACCATCTTATTCTTTGGTTTTACAACAATTCCTTTTAGGTATATTTTGGTATTTTACCAGGCTTTTTCCCTAGGACAAAGATAAATAGTAAGCATAATGAAAATTCATCCTTCTATTATTTAATTTTAGGAAAAGAGAAAGAGCAAGCACAAGGCTTAACTTACACGAGAAAAAATTATCACTTCAAAATATACAGACACGGTAAACCAAGAGTTTAAAGCTATGAAGAAAGAGGAAGGAGTGTTGTCTAAAGATGAGTAAGGAGATGTCTCCATTACGTTAACCAGGAAAAAAAAAACAGCGTTTTTAGACATAACATCAACAAACTATAACAAAAATTAAGATGCATGAAAGTTCATGAAAAAATCTATCATTTGCAAAATAACACAAACAAGCTAGAAAAAGAGTTTTGTGAGACACGTGAAGGAGGCTAATGTGTGTTGAGTTGTATTGGGAGATACCAACATTTTTGTTTTGGGGAATTTTCCTAGAGATTATTTTATAATTTCTTTATTTGGTGGAAAGCCAAAATGTTAAAATAATTGAGAAGTGCCTTAAGTCCCAAATTGTACACCTAGACCACACAAACGGAACGACAGTGTGAGACTATGAATCCCTTGGAACCACAAAATGAAAAGAAAAAAAAATGGTGAAGAGGAAGCAAGAAAAGATGGTAAACGATGAAGCAAAGTGAGGTTTGAGATCTATGCTTCAGGTGAGAGATGAGAGTCCTGCCCTATTTGGCAGGAAAACAACTTATCCACATGAAAAACACTTCCAGTGCGTCACTGTTTGGAATTATCATTATCACTTATAAATGTTTTGATAGTGGGACAATTTGTTAGGAGGGTTACGGATTTATGTACAAGATATGAAGATGACTAATTTGAATTGACTACTATGATTTCTGAGCTCGTCTAGAATCCAGATAACACTGTAGCTTATGTTTCTTAAGAAATAATTTCATTGATAAAATGAAAGCTAACAAAGAATATATCCTAGTCTGAAAATAACACAAAAACAGGAAATAAACAAGCCAAGAGTAAAAAGGTGAAAATTCAAATTTACTAAAGCAAAAAGTGTTAGAACAGTAACTTTCTCAACTCTCTTAAGGTAAGGAAAGCTGCACAATGTCAACCAAAACAAGTGTGTGTTCAACGGCCCAACCCCCCACCGCTCCCCAAAAAAAAAAAATAAATAAATAAATTAGCAGTAATTTAGACCTAAGGAATACAAGGGAATGAGGGATATCAACACGTCCTAAGAGAATACAAAGAAACTATAATGCATTAATCCTGCTTACTTAAAACCCTAAAGTCAAAGACAGTTCTACTTAATATGTTGATAATCTTCACCAGTCATTTGCTGAAATGCCATGTTGCTGAAATGCCATGTTGCTGATCTTTAATTTATGTGCTATGCTTCATAAAGATAAAATTAAATACATGAAATACGGATATGTACCAACATGTTAGTTCAGAACCAAACTTGATATACACTGATTTTTCTAATTTAACCAACCAATATGTTTAAACTGGTCCAACGGTTCTTGGTACAACCGGTTTTATGGTTTGCCACACACACCCTTAATTCACAAAAGAGATTAGTGAATATGTGTGTGCATTCACATTTCATTCAAGGGCTGACCTGATTTAAGGAGTTCGCAGAGGCAGCAACCATCATTGTGCCAGCACATGTGTAACAGAGTCCAGCAATATCGACAGCACTGCCACTCCCAAGGACATACCCTGTCCCTGAAGTTGCAACAACCAGCATACTGGAGAGAGAAGATAAAATGGTAAGGTTCCACTTCATACCAAGAATTTCAGAACCCTTCTTTTGGGGGGCAGCATCAAATTCTATCCAAGAATAAGAAGATACTTTTAATTAATTTGTACGGTTCTACTCAAAACATTACCTCTCAACCTCAACCAGTATCATAGTTAATACCATAATGATAACCAAGATACCTAGAAGAGAACCAAGATTTTGGCAACAAAAAACTCAATCTACAACCCTTTTCAATAAGATAGACTGACAACCAAAAAACAAGCAGTTTAATGATTGTCATATAAATCAGCGACAGTATGTGCCCTCAATTAACAGAAATATGAAATATGTAAGCTCTTTGCAAATAACCTAAGTTGTAACAATGAAGAGGGCAGTGATATTAGACTCCTTCAAGAACTACAACTCCCCCATCATATGTACAAATACACTTCAACAAGAGTGCAAGACACTGTAATCAGAATTCTAATATGTTTTTGTCGTAAAAAATAAAATAAAGTTGCAACTATACAAAATCATATATCCTTAGTAGACAGTTGGGCCTATAAAATATTAAAACCTTGACATCCAAATTCCATCTGGTATAAAAGAAAGTATGTCATTTGCCTATGACAAATGGATGTACATGGAGCGGAAGTGAGAAAGTTTAAGTTTTACAGCAACTCTCCTATTTTTCTTCAGTTTTAAGGAAAAATTCCAACTTTTGAAGTTTTAGAGAAATCAATTGGTAGTATTGCAAGCAGACTGAACAAAAAATCACAAACAGATTAACAAGGATTACATATGTAGTCTCCATAAAATTAGTCAGTTCCACATAAAATAGTAATTCATTCCATCTCCATAAACACATCCCTCACAAAAAAGCAAAACAATTCATAGCATGCTCTGATAAAATAAAGAAAACAACCGAAAACCCTAATAAACGTAAACAGATTATTTAACTAGGCCATTTCTATCAAAATAAAAATAAAAATCGCAAAAATAAAATGAATTCCGAGAGCACAAATAGCAAAACCAGTTCAATTAAGATAGAAGAAAACAATACGATTAGAGCAACCTGAGACGGGCTTTGGAGAGCTCCCAGTAGCAGCGACCGTAGTGGCGAGCCGTGTGAACGGCATCTCTGGCTTTCAGTAGCGATAAGGACGGCAGATCAGCGGTGGTGGAGGAGGCGAAAGCTCGGATTGCATCGGATTTAGAGAGTAAGGAATCGGAAGGAGAGGGAGTGGAGGCGGAGGAGTGGATGAGAGAGCGGAGGAGGGCGTTGGAATAAGGAGAAGGAGAGGAGAGCAGATGGTGGGTGGAGGAGTAAGAGAGGAGTTTGGATGAGGAATTTCTCCACATGGTGGAACCGGAACGGAACAGGAACAGACCCAACTCGCACTTCTCTCACTTCCTTCTGGATCTCAAGTTCCTTCACAATGGTCGCTTACAGTGTTTACAACTTTACATAACATGATTTTTTTTATTATTATTATTTTTTTTTTTTGGGGGAAAATCCAATTAGGCTGTTGATTTATTCATTGAATTATCCATTGAGTTTTAGTCGACTTATTTCAAAAGTTATCTAATCATATCAATTTATTTCAAATAGATTTAAAGAGACTTCAAATAAAATATTACACTAAGCAAGAACCATGCATTTGACAAAATGTATTGGTTGGACACGATTTATAAAAATAATTGCACTAAATTGATACAATTAGATAGCTTTTAGACTAAATTAACTCGATTGATAATTTAAGTAAATCGGCACGTTTTAAATAGTTCAACTAAATTGGATCTTTTTTTTAAGACAAATTTATTCACTTGAAAAGATAAAAAAATAAAAATAAAAAACAAAAGTGCAAATTTTGACTAGGTCATAACTCATTTCATTTTGTCACAAAATTAGATATTTTACCTTTTTACTTCTTCTATTTTATACTTTTATACCACTTATATGATTTCTTTTAATATATCACAAAAAAAATCTAGAGAAATTGCACATCATTCGCATTAACAAATGACAAAAAACGAAAAAATGTCTAGAATTTCTTTCAAATGAAATTGCGCAGTATCATTCTGTCAGTTAACTTGCGTATAACTAGTCCTAAACTTGCTTGAAAGTGTATAGATTTGAAAAAATTTGTAACAAATTTGGTGACTATAATTAAGCACTAAGATGATGTTAGTATCGATATCAAAAGTACTATGAGTTCTGATTGGCAAATTTTTTCCAAATCAAAAATTGAGGTTTTGATACGATGTCGTTTTAATGAG
>JAYMTE010000614.1:0-16802 GCA_036897545.1 Pelargonium fulgidum
ACAAAGTTATTACAGCTCAAGACTCATTTTTCAAGCTCTTCATCAATTGCCAGTGCTGCATACATGCTAGGTGTGTGCAAATTTAAAATACATACATACATAAATATAAATATATATATATATATATATATATATAATGGTAGAGAAAATAGGGGGGAATGAGGAGTAAACCCATTTTCATTTGATAATATATCATAGATGACCCATACAAATATACATATATCTTATGATTTAAGAATCTATCAGACAAAAAGCAATTGAACTCAAACAGTCAAATGCACCCATTTGAGAACATCAAATGAGTTGTACACTCAGGTATAGGAAGATTTGTAACAATTTTGTGAACCAAAGAACCATATACAAAATTTAGCAGACTAAATGGTGTAATATATGCAACTAGCTTTCTCTCAACAAAAATTATATATCATTACGCAATAGACAAATATACAGAAGGCCGATCTGCCTTTCTGTTTAATGTAACTGCACATAGTTCAGAGTAAACACACAGAGAAAAAGACCAGCACACAGCAGTGTGGAGAGCCAAAGAAATACCACCTCTAAACCAAATAGGTACATCAATATCAATCAAGGGTGGACATGTTGTAGACACCTTGGTTTTTATAAAGTTGTTTTTAGTTTGCATATGGAAAAAAAAAAAAAAAAAAGGGGAAGTACATGATAGCAACTTGATGCCATTATATATTCATCTTATACCAGAAATACATGCCCCATCACATTCACATGTACAGATATCGGGCATCAAGATTCCAATTCCATCCTATGCAGATCTCAGACACAAGCACTGAGAGAAAATCCAAAATCAGAAAAACTGAAATCATTGCCAGCAAATTTATCAGGTACATTATCCGAATTACTTTGGATCATTTCTCTCATTAATTTATTTTTAATTGAACAGCCAAACAAATTTCATGGATATATGCACTACCTTACAAATGAATATTTATATATACTGTTACGTACAAGGGGCTTTGGGGAAGATTGAAAACCTAATGATATGCTATGATTCTTCTAGGATTCTCTTCTTGTTAAGTTCACAATAATGTATCATTGTAGCATGAAGAATTAATTCTGTGTGAGTTTGTGAAAGTGTGTGACCAGAAGACATCAAAGGATCCCAGGAGAAGGTTCTAGATGATTACCCCTCTCCATTAGCAAACATGATATCAAAGATAAACACACAGATGTCAACCTGCACAAAGAGAACAAATCCAGAATTTAGACAGCTAATAGTCTATGTCAATGGAAAAAGTTGTAGACAGTATGTAAAAAATAGCAGGGAAATTATCATCTTCCACCAAAAAAAAAAAAAAAAAAAAAAAAAAAAAAAAAAAAAAAAAAAAAAAAAAAAGATAAAACGAATTCTTAAAAAATAAAATGGAATAACAAGAATCTATGTTTGATCAGATTCACAGAGTTTTTAAGGCTCTCAACATATCTTCTAATAAGCATTGGAATATATGACCACACATACCTTAATGCTATCCACTGAAATTATCGAATCTTTGCTCCCTCTCTCTCTTGAAGATAACTCTTGGAAAGACATGAGCTTGCAGCCATTTTTTCTATCAACTGCAACTACCTACATCCAGAGAAATAAAAAATGAGGTAATAGAATGTTGTCCAGAATTAAATAGTGCTAGTATCAACATCACACGCACGCACAAACACACAAGGTGTTAACATGCTTGTCAGTTTTTAGTAGGGATTAGATAGTGCCACTTAGCAATTGAATACTTCAAAACCCAAAGTAGCATAGCATCCCTTTACTTAACCCAGTAATATATTGATTATAAATTTCTGCTTGCATAGAGTTAGGCCAAAAATGCATAAATATATATTACACTATGCCCTACAATCAAACTACTGCCATTCCTTAAATAATACAAAAACACAATGACTTTGAGAAGTTCTTACCTCTGAATCCAGTATGAAAGTATGAGCAGCAGGTTTGCATGATTCATTAACAATTTTAATCACATCTGGAAATCTTTTCGTTGTTTCCTCCCCATTTCGCGAAAAGACACGGATAGAACCATCAACAAGTTTGTGAATTTGGGCACGTTGACCATCATATCTGAAATTACATTCACATATATGCTAATTGCCATGCAACAAATGTTGAGTGAGGAAAATAAGCACTAATAGGTAAGTTGATTAGAAAAAAGACAACATAAACACCCCAATGGAAAAGGCAAGCAGCACCGAACTAAATTCTGTGTTTGTAAGGGAGGACAGAAAGTTATGAAAAGAGAAGCTAAAGACTACATTAAACATTCAGGAAAAATTGGAGAATCTTGGTCATTTATTCTCTTAACTTTCCATTCTTCATATAAAATATGCCATAATTCTTCTTTATTAAAAAAGAACTGAACTATGTTGGATGAACAAAGAAATAAAAACAAGAAAAGTGATCTCAATAGATAAGAAATGTCAAATAAACAATGTTATTGAAAATAATTCTTAGATCCCCGACATTGAATGATCTGAATAATAAAAGGAGCTGCATGAAAAAACACAAAACCAAATATTGTTTACTAACTTATCATTGATATTGAATTAAATAAAATGCAAACATGAGATTGAATCAGTAGAATTGAACAGTAAATTGAGATGCCATGACCAATTTAGTACAATATTATTTTTAAGGATAATTTCACATAACCACCGAAGTTGACACCAAAATCACACCACCCCTAAACTACTTTTTTCTTCATCTAACCAATCTTATGTTTCAATAGACCAAACAGCTAACAATGTCAATTATTATTTTATTTTTTTCCTAAGAAGACTAGTATACCCTTAATATATATAGGCCTTTGCTCCATTAGATATTTAGATTAAAAGAGAGAGGGAGAGAAGGCCAGCCGCAACTCTGCCACACCGCCTCACAGCTTTGCCAAAAAGATGCTCCTATGCAGCTCTGCCTTGATGCCATTGTCGGCTCAACAAAGATGGAGAGAGGAGAGAGAAGAGAGATGAGAGAGAAAAGACAACAAGATCCAACACCCTCCTCAACCATCATCCACATTTGAATTTGATTAGTACACTAATTTTCTTTTGTAAAAATTTGTACTTTTTTCAGTTTGACGTGTTATTATACAAGTGTTCTAAAAAAAAAAATCGAACTACCAATAAGATCATTGCTATAAATATGGATGATGGACAAAATTATTGATGAACATACTAAATGTAGGATGATTTGAAAACTTTCTAAAATATTGGCACTTAAAAATTAATGATATAATGAAAATTTCATAGACGGTTATGGTTGTTAAATTGGTTAATTTTATGAAATTTCCAGAATCTAGTTGCTGAAATCTCCAAACGTTGAAATTTCTTGCAACGGGATCTTCAACATGGTAATTAAGAACAATAAAAAGTGTTCAGGGATAGTTTTGGCATTAAACAAAAAAGTTAGAAAAATTCATTAAAGTTAACATAAAATTGGGTCCAAGAAAACATGAGGGTGGTTAGGTGAAGGAAAAAAAAAGTTTAGAGGGATTATGTGAAATTATCTCTTGTTTCCATTTTGTATTTTATCATCTTGCTTATTGTTAGATTGTTTTGGTTGCATGAAAGCTTGCATATTGCATAATGAAATTCTCCTTTTGTTTTAATATACAAACTTTTGATACGGTTGTACCGAGTGAATGCATATAATACATGCTAGATGTAAGTCAGAATTGAGGGGATGGAACATTGAAGCATCAATTTGAAGTCTTGGATGTTGGATATGAGCATTCAATGCCATTACACATATATTTGCAAGTCTATAAGGTATCCTCAGCATTTTACGACAGACCATCAGTCTCGTATCAAAAATACGACTTTAACCTATATTCTCATAATTGGATGGAATACATTCTATAGTCCCCACCTGATATTTTGGCATAATACATTAGTACAGATAAATTTGGGATATACCCTAGGAGGTATTACAGATTTTCCCAGTTCATAACATGATAATTAGATCAATTTTTAAATATATGATTCTAATTGGACTAGCTCTTCCCATATTCAGTTTCTAAGCTTGTTGAAGTATGAATTCGATTTCTTAAGTAGAATTAAGCATCTCTGTTGTGCATGGTTGGCTAGTTTTTCAATCTACCAGAAACCTCCAAGACTTAACCAGCTCCCAGTAAGCACAATGTCAAAGTATATACTCACAAAGTCATGTCTAATTTTCTGCCCACTAAAGTTTCATACACAAGATAACACTTATGAAAACTATATCATGGATATAGGACAACACAGGAATAAGGGATCACAATAAGAAAATGGACTTACTTGTACTCACAAGTGAAAGCTTTATTTTGAAAGAGCCTTAATGCTTGCGGAACTCCATTCGTGATTCTACCAAACGAACAAACATAATACAAATTAAGCAAACATCATCAATGCATCTGGCATATGTAAGAAATAAAGTAGAAAACAACGTAAAATGTATGTACTTTGCGAGCATGGGCTTTATAGGTATTCCGGGAACAATTGACAGAGTTGATGAAGAAAAACCAATGCCTTCTTTCAAAAGAGAAGGAACAACAAGATCCTGCTTGAAATGAATGAAAAGGAACACAAGTGGGATATCTTGTGGTAATGCCAAAATAAAGGGACTTCAAAACAGAGCATCAGGTTTCTAGAATGAAGAGAATGATGAGTTTGAACACAACAATGTGCAGTTTATCCAACATAATTGCAAGCTAGAAGAATAAAATACAAAATTTTGATTTTATTGATCATGAACCCACTTGCATGTTATTACACCAACCATCATACTGCCTTTATCTTCAAGCAGCAGATCATAAGGTTTAGGGCTTAACGAGAATCAGTAAAATAGACACAAACTGTTAAAACAATTTGTAGCTTGCAGTAAAATACCCAAAAGCTGGAGGCATTTCAACTCAAATATGTCCTATATTCATAAATTTAATTTGAATTGCATAGGCACTTCTCGAAGCATTCATCAAATTTAACAGGTTGTACTTATGCCACTGCCAAGCACAAAACCAGCATGTATTGACCTCCCCCAGGGCAAACACTTGTCGATGAGGATATAACAATGCTTTCTAGTCTATAAGAGGTGTGCAAACTCCTTAAATGATTTTGATCAAAAAATCCCTCTGCAACCACACTTACCACCTTCAGACACAACTAACCATAATGTTCAAGAAGGTATAAAATCAAAGCTCAAAATGGAGCATGCACGGGAAGAGACATTGGCATGCAAATAAGATAAACCATTGTTTGATTAAAACTGTTTTGCCATTTTACATCATTTTTACTGATTATGATGACATGCTAGAAATGTATTTAAACTGTTTTCCCATTTTACTTTGTTTTACTGATTATGAATACGATGACATGCTAGTAATGGATTTAAACTGTTTTGCCTTTTTATTCCGTTTTAACTGGATTACGATGACATAAGCTAGTGATTAATATTAATACACAAATACTTATGTATAAGACTTGAAGAGGGATCCACTAATACCAAGTGCAAAAGTTTTACACCCTTCCTTAACTGTAGGTTGATATATTAGATATGATGATGGATAAACGAAATGCAAAATTATACTCCTGTCCCAAAATAATTGTCCACTTTTTCTACAAAAAAACTGTACCAAAATAATTGTCTACTTTCCTTTTTAAGGAGCAGTTATACATGAATTATAATAATATCTCTATGTTATTTAGAATAGCTTGCTTTTGTTATAACAAGAGTGTAATCGGGCATAAAGGAAAATAAACAATTCTAACTAACTAATCCTTAATATCTACAGAATGGGAAAGTGGACAATTATTCTGGGATGGAGGGAGTACATTTTCTTTCTTTTTTCTCTTCCATTTGCCTTTATCAGTTAAAGAGAGAGAGAGAGAGAGAGAGAGAGAGCAAAATTATTAAATTTAAGTGGAAGAGAGAGAAAATAAAAATACTTTATATGTATACCTTTTCATCGTATAGAATAAATGGTTAGAAAAAGGTGCAGTTTTAGTTTTAACTAGGTATAAGTGGATCCCCAATATATGTGAGGATGTGTATTAGCACAAAAATAGGTGAAAGACATGTGAAAATAAGATTAATTGAATTGGAGTAAGCAAAAATCATGTCCTCCGAACAAGTGATAAAACTAATGACTGCAGTTCAGAACTTGCAGAGTCTCGCGACTACAGAAACCCAAAGAGAGGGAAATGGCTTTAGATTCAAGAAGATAAAACTTACCAAATCAGGAAGTATGTTGTATGCTTCAACAACTGCGGCAGAAAGGCGCTAAAAACAAAAGAAGATCATGTCAGCCACAGCAATAATGACAAGCAGCTGCTGGAAAGTCTAGAATACATTTAGAAAAATGGGCCCAAATAATTTTTGGGTTGGGTTTATTATAAATGAAAATAATTAAAAATAAATAAATAAAAGTGGATCGGGGGCAATGTAAAACCCACAACTTGACCTAAACCGAGACGCACATGAACCGTACCTCTTGTGGATCGGATTTAGGTCTATTCAGTAAGACCCCGAAATAACCTGACCCTAAACCTGAATTACCAGCTGTACCAACACTGCATAATTTTTTTAGTTTTTCAAATTTTACTAGCCAACACTGCATAAATATGGAAGGAATATCAGGGATTGTTAGAAAAACAAGGAAATCCAACCTGCAGCTTCTCCTTCAAACTTTCGGCTGTTTCTTGATGAAAATTAGAAGAGAAATTTAAAACAACAGCTTGGGCCAATGCGGGCAGAACAGTTCTTATCATTGCTCCAATCCGCAAATTCTTAACCTACACAAATAATTCGAAATCAAAATATTATATCAGATATGGATGAGAACTCTGAAGTGGATAACATCTCAAGCTAACATATAGACATTATGCAAAAATGACAACTGCATATACAATTATACAAGGACCAAATTTTTCAACCAGGAAAAGCCGTGAAGGTGATAACTTTCTAAACAAGACAAAAATATTACACAGAAAAAAAGAAGCTAATGAGTGGTCAGAAGGTAGATGATACGCACAAATGTGGTAAAGTAGTAACATAACCAAATAACAATTACAGCCATCCTTTTTCCACCCTTGGTTGATCAACGATCTCTAAATCCATCTAGTAGGTAATTTGTACTGCCTCACATTTTATTCAGAAATTACTAGTGGTTTAGACTCCAACTTACATATAGAATGACAAACGTCTATAAGCATATTTTATTGATAAGATTAAGGTGCAATAGCAACAATGACTATCACCATCACCATCTAAGAGGAAAGGGGGGGAAAATAGAAAGATCAAAACTCCCTAATCTAAATTATAAAAGTGTTCCAACGATTCACGATAAAAACCCCGATTCAACAACCATGGGGGTAACCCCGAATAAAATATAATAATTTAAAAATAGAATAAAAAAACTACCTTTAACACTATTCTTATGCACTCCTACTCTTACTATCACACAAACACAACCATGGACCCTCCCCACAATCTCACTCTCTTTGATCCTCGGTCTCTCCTAATCGTCATTCCTCTCGTTGTTCATCATCTCTATCCACCATTGTCACGCAAAGGATTGAAGGGGCTTGGCCCTTGGGGATGGAGGTTGTATAGGTTGAACCTAGTTGAACCTCATGCAGTCACGCTCACTCACCAACCACATCCTCCTCATGATAGTTTTTTTTATTGGACGCTGCTGCTGATGAGGTTGAGACGCACCGACCTGTCTCTTTGTTACTCCTATATTTAGTGGGCTCTTGATATAGTTAGTGTTCTTTGTCAAAGGAGGTGAGATTATTTTTGTTAGACTCACATTATATGAAGTTTATTGTTGTAATTTAATCGCCGTGTTCTCTTCTGAATGCTTGTGAAGAGTTCATGCTTGCAACATATAAATTCATATTGATTAAATTAGTTTGTGGCTTGGTAAGGAATTTTAACTATACAATACCTGAAATAAACACCGGAAGTTTGTGGTTTGGATACTTCCAAGACTTGTAAAAGAGACAACAACTTCTAGCTTAGTACATGATCCCAATTCCCAACTATCTGGAATCTGCACCTGCTACGTCAAAGGTATCAATTCTATTCGTGTATCCAAACTTTAGCCACCAATTAATTAACAGTTTTATATGCTCCCATCAACTATAAAACATTTTATCACTCTTTTCATTTAATGTTGCCATAGCATCATCAATAGTCTTGAAACATTGTGGTTCAATATAAAACATATAATTAGTCTTTTCTACTTTCCACATCACATTACCAATCAAAGAAAAACATTTAATTACTCTTTTCTTCTAATACTGTAATATCATCATTAAAAGGCATGAACAGTCTATGATTCAAATCTTATCATAAATAAAAATGCTTTTGCTCTAAACCAATTTAGCAAAATAACCCCATCATTAGCTATTCCAGTATAATATCACCTCTGATGTTCTAATACTGTACTATCAAGATTACCAGATACCAGCATCAATGGAAGGAAAATGACAGTACAAGATCACAGAAAGAGTCAAAAAGTTACTCAAGATACTTACCAAAGTTCTAACAAGAAACTTCATCTCCATCTCTCTACAAGAGCGCATGAGATTAACAATGAGACTTTTCTTTCGAACAGTACTACCACTTCCTGTTTGAACACTGATGAATATTGTGTAAGAGAATAATGAAGAAACTATGCACAACAAAATAGCTTCTTAGATGTTTAGGCTATGAAATTAAATTATATGTAACAGTTGTACACCCACAAAATGCTTCTACAAAATCAAGAAAAAGAAGCCTGGAGCACAATTAAACCCTACAGAGTCAAGCTCACAATGACAATATCTAAATTATTCCCTAGCACTGTTCCAATAATGCAACCTTCAAGGACAACTATTTGCCAATCATCCATAAGAGCAATATATAAGGTTGTGTTATTATGAGTTTAATCTAATGGCCCCAGAACTTCTCTGTTAAGTACAGGCTCTTTAAGATAGAATACAATATTATAAAAATGGCAGATATCAAAACGATATGAGAAATGTATCAAAGAACCTCAGTACAATCTAACCACAGGTAGCTTCTTTTTCCAGGTAAGATTTTCTGTGCCAATCAAAATTCTTTGTTGCCTGAGCCTAATGCTAAACATTAATTCAAAGATTGAGCATCATCATCTAAGTATCAATATTTGCTATCACGTATTTTAAGTCAATTAAGAAAGAAAAAAAAAAAAGTGAATAGATGCAATGCAAGAATAGCCATTAAGTTCAAAAGGTTCTTATGAAATGATAACCAGATGGTATGTCCAAACCTTATTTTCCGGAGCACAGAAAATACATCTTTAATTAGAAGCGGCGAAGGGTGGGCAAGTAATGACTGTGTTTGCCGACAAACTTGAGCAACATCACCTTCAAGCATGATAGATTATTTCATATGTAACCAAGGAAACCAGTGGACTATAAATGGTTCAGCAAAACAGATATAAAACAATGATAACCATCTATATATACCAAGATCACCCAAGCTGTTGTACATATCCCTAATCTTAGACCGGTTCATCCCACATGCCTCTTCTAGTGCAGCAGTGACCAAACTCCCACCAATGTTTAATTCCTGCATCAATTACACATCAATACATATAGATATAGTAATCTTCAGCGCCATAATGGAAAATGACATTCCACATGGGTCAGCGGAAAAAAAAAAAACAGTCTCAGATTGCATTTGTTGGTAACGAATCGGAGATAGGTTGCTCAGAAAATATGGAGTGTGAAGATTCAGAGCACTTCAACTCTTGGGAAATAATAATTCATGCTACATAAAAATAAGATATACAAGTGTTAATCTTCATGGTATCGCAAATTCAAGACCCATATAATGTGAGGAAACACATGGTACTAATAATTATATTAGAAGTATAACTGAATTAAGCAGGGATAAGAACTGCATAAGAACTATAATAAATTGTGATAATAATAAAATTAAGAATAAGTCTAAAATTCTTGGGCATCTACCCTAATAGATATATAAATTTAAAAAAAATGAAGTCAACAAAATTAAGTTTAAGCTTTGCCTATAATCAAATGTAAACCAGAGCAATAGAATGATACAAAAAGTTTGTAGTTGGCAGTTGGCAGTAATTCCAGAAGTAATTCTGTCTTTCTCTTACATACTTTTACGCATGGTTTCAGAAATCAGACTGCCCTAGCCGGTTCAAGCAGATAAACTGGGAACCGATAAAGCAACTTGTGCACCCATGTCAATAGCTAACAATAAGCTTGGTAAAATCCGGTTAACCCTCGTAAAAACCAGTGACTAATTCAACCCTTTTAGAAAGGAAAAAAAAACAATGAGATTTAGGCATTTAAATTGTGAGCTTGAGCTAATTTTAGTTTGGGATTTTGACTAATTATTTTTTTTAGATGTGTTTTCTTTAGTTTTTTAAGCTTTAGGCCTATTTAAAATTAAATTATTATCATTTTAGAGTAATAAGATTTTATCTTCTTCTCATATACAATCATCCACAAGCAAACCAAAAATTTGATAGCCAACTATTTTCTTTGTTCAAACTCTAATGCAATCTGAGACAGTTATTTGGATCTTCATACTTACTTTATTTAGATCTTCATACTTACTTTATTTAGATCTTCATACTTTAAATTTATTATGTATTTAGATTCTTATATATCATAGAAATTTGATGTTGCATATTGATTTTTTTTATTATGTACACGTTATATCAAATATTCAAATTTTATGATATTGTTACTTCAAGATTGGTATTACTAATATGTATCATGTTATTTTAACTTTTTCACTTGGATGGATCTAACTTGTGCAACACATGCATATTAGAGAGAAAAAACCAACAAGTCCCTCAAAAAGTTTTTGTAATGATGTTCATACATATTTGAGAGAAAATACAAGAAACTTCACATATTAGCCTATTGTGAGGTTTAACAGACATTGTAACTGATCAAAGCAAATAAAAAATTTAAGCTAACCATATTCTCATGGTCGGCAGCAATTTTATTTGTGCATAGATAGACAGCAGCCAGCACGTCCTCAGGAGACAAGGCCAGCAAACTGTGAGACATGAAACAAAAAAAAATATATATATATATGCACCAATCTATAATATAACTGAATATTCAACAGCAAAGTGAAAAGGCACATCAAAAGGCAATTTACCGACGAACCTTCTAAACATATTACACATCATTGAAGTGGCCTTCGTCTTGCCTCTTTCACTCTCAACCAGGTCAAAAGTTCTAGCAAGATGTATATAAGGAGCATGCTGTCCACTCTTCCAGCAAGCTGCATATATCTTAATATTATGCAAGACTTAAATTTGGAGAATACCACACTGAAATGTTAAGAAATTTAATAAATTGCTTAACAAAAAGTCACCAACCATGCTCAATAGGATTATACTTCTCAGACGGTAATGATACTGTATTTGCATTTACATTCTCTGATGATAATCCCTGAACAGACAAATTGGCCAAATGCCCCAAATTCTTTTTAGTCCTAACATGGTCGCCCATAGAATTACTAACAATGCATTGAGGCTGATCTGAATTGGCACAAACAACCAACCTCTTTTCATTCCTCTCAAGGCCGCCCGCAGAATTACTATAATGTAGATTCAATGCCATATTAAGATCTCCAGTTGTCTTCCCTACAATGGTGGCAGCATAACTTTTTAATGATTCATCACCATTTACTATTCTAACAAATTGATCTATCTCCTCCTTGTATGATTTAACAGCATCACTTGGCTCTGAGCTCTCACCTTCAGGGTACTGATCAGACTTAGATTCAACTCTTCCATCCAGAGAAACATTAGGCACAACTTTATTGAAAAACTTTGTTATCGATGTTTGTCCTTTCCCACTAGAATTGAGTTTTGAGTTTATTTTCGCTTTCTTGTTGGGCTTACTGGCAGTACTACCCTTCTTCTTACCAGGAGAAACAATATTTTTATTTAAAGGTTTTGTATTAGATGACTTTAACTTTTGACTCAAAGGAATGTCCGTACTTCCAAAAGGACTTGTCCCAAGGAGGTCTGGCTTCAGAAATGAAGTAGGGTCATTTCGAGAGTTGGTCTGGGATGTGGCACAAGAAATTGAACATGAATATACTTGCTCGTGAAATTTAGTTTCGTTGTCATAGAAATTTGAAACTGCATCTACAATATTCCTTCCTGAGCTGCTAATTAGATCCAGCATTTGGTCCCGAGTGACCCATGTAGGTAGACATTCACGAAGTTCCTCAACGACTTTATCCTGTTCACCAAGTTCTTGCAAAGTAGAACCAGAATCCCTACTTTCAGGGTCTTTCACATCGAGTAATCTTGTCTCTTTTCCCTGCAGCACCTCATTTTTGTCAGAGTCATCAACTTCTTGTACCCTGTTATCAATATCACCGCACCCCCGATGGAACCCCATTAAGAATTCTTGTTTGTTAGCTATTTCATCAACCAGCCCAGCAAAATACTTTTGCATTTTGTTGACATGTTTGCTATCAAGTTTCTCTACATCCAACCCCACAGTAGGAACTACTCGTTTCGGTTTCAAAAACTTGACATACTCTCTAAGCTCCTCATAATTTGAATGCTCACTGTATGGTACAAGATGGATATCAAAGGAATCCTTAGTCCTGACTGGGAATTTATTGTGCTTCATTTCATATGTCCACCCTGTAGGAACAAAACCCACAACCTTCGAGCACTTCCTTTCCTCCATGATTTCCTTCATTCTCACAAAATTAGGCCGAAAGTAAGGCCAAGTCTCACCCAACACATTCCATCCAACAACATGAACATCAGTTTCAGAATGATCTTCGGTGAACACCCCACTCTCCGCATACCCCAAAACCCGCAAAACCTCGAATTTCCTTGCATCCACATGTACCTTGCGCTTACATCTCCTTGCAATCTGAACTAAAATCTTCTCTTTTCCAACAACATAAGTAGCCACAAGAAACAAAACATTACTCACAGACCCCTTAGCAAATTCTCCTGCAGTTTTCTCTATCACACTAACTATATAATCCATAGACTCTTCTTGCGACGGAAATAGGAACTTGGGATTTGAGTACGTGGTGTCCAAGAATACAGCATCCGAACCAACAAACTCAGCAATCACAGGCTCCGATTTCATAGACTCACAAAACCTAAAATCGCCAGTGTGAACGTACCTCTCGAACCTCCCATTCGCATGGGTAACCCTGAACAGGAACTGCACCGCACCGGGACAATGATTGGCGTGCACTAGCGTAACCTCGGAGCCATCAATGAGAACCGTTTGACGGAGCGGCAAAGCAACAACAAAAGGCGAAGGGACCTTGAGAATTTCGATGAGGAGGCGGGCAGTGGTGTCGGAGCAGAAGACTATGCCTTTGGACCAGGTGGAGGAAAGGCCGGTGTAGTGATCGGAGTGGAAGTGGGAGAGGAAGTATGCGACGGAGTAGTCGCCGGCGTGACGAAAAGCGTCGACGATGAATCGGGTGTTGGGGATGATTTTGCATTGCGGAAAATCGGGAGGGCTTGGAGGGAAGGAGAGTGGGAGTTTAGGGACGGGAAGTGAGGAGAGTGATCGGAGGGAAGAGAGGAAGATTTGGGAGGAGTCTAGGGTTAGGGTTTGGGGTTTCTGGGTGAGTGATGTTGGAGAGGCCATGAATTGTTCAGCTTTTTCAGAGCGGTAGAGGAAACATTTTTATTGTTTTGGAGGGAGAGAGTGGGGGGAGGTTCGGGTGATCAACTGCTATGTCTGGCAATGCGGGTTCAAAAGGGCTGGTCCCGGCGGAAACCCGCATTTTAATTGGACTAATTTTATCGGTCTAATCTTGACTTGCCAAATGCGTGTCCAGTTTGTGAAACGGCCATTAATTATTTTTGTATTAAAAAAAAGGATAAATTTTCATCATAGTATTTGTACTTGTTGATACTATAATGTTGGTCCTCGAGTAGTTTTTTTAATTGGTTCAGTCCTTGTACTTTTTCAAACTTTAGTTTTGGTCCAAATTACATGCTGCAGGCAGTCTACCATATCCACGCAGCAAGAGTGCCACGCCACCTGTCCACGTTGGATTTATTTGCCACATCATTGGTCCAAGTCAGCAACCCGCCACATCAGCAAGACATTAAAACAAACGTCGTTGTTTTTTATATGCGGCAACGTAAAAAATTTGGAGCTTTTCTACGACGTCGTTTTTTTATCCACGGGAACTCTCAAAAATGAAGTTGGAAGCTAAAGGGTTTGGAGGTTTTGTTTGAAGCTCTTCAATGCGTTCATGATCAAAGTTGAAAGTGAGGGAAGGGATTCGATTTTGAGCGAAGGTCGTCGATCCATCAAAAGAAAGTTATCGGGTGTGGGAAGTTGTCTGTGGTTGGAGGAAGTTTAGTGACAAAGCCTCCATTGTTGTTCAAAATCAGGTTAGTAACTCAAAGTTAGTTGCAAAATTTTGATTTTTTTCCTTTTCATGTTGTGGTTGATTGTTGAACATTTGCTTGTTGTGCATATTAGTGTTTGGTGAAGTTTTAGATTATGGTGTTTCTAAAATTGGTAGCCATTGGGGCTTGGTTTAGAGAGAATAGAAGCTAATGCCCATTCAGGTAAATCACTAACTATGTTTGAAAGATTGAACTTTTTTTAACAACCTTCTCTTAATCAATCTCAGTCACTTTTACTTAGTTGGTTTCATATTAAAATGACAAAGATTACTTGAGACTTGAGAATCATTTGTCTTTTATGTCTCTCGTTTTCACATATGATTTGTGTTTATCATTGCACTAATTGCATCTGTTTTCCAAAGTAATTGAAAATTTATATACATGTTGCTTACATGTGAAAGTAAAATACACTTGGCATTCTGGTGACTATGTATTGAATTATCAAGCATACATAATAATGAGTACGGTGGTAAATGCTCCAGATAATACCACAAGAAAAAAGGTGGTCCTATTTTTGGTTCGTATATTGGAGAAGGAACAAATAAGACTTATATAAGTTCGCATATGAATCTCTTCTCTTTTAATATGTTTATTTTACCATGATCTGGTGCATATGTTGATATTTGATTTCAGTGATATTGAAAGTTTGTTTATGGTGATTTTTTTAATGTTGTTTTTTAAGCTTAAGCAATGGATAAAATTCTCATGATCTATTTATTTGTGTTTGCATTATGTTTAATCTTTCGAATGTTAATCAATTTGGTAATGCCTATTATTGGACTTAAATTTGTTTTTTCTTCTGGTTATCTTTTTGTCTTCTCTGTTATAGCTTCCTTGTGCAAGTTTCTAATTCATTTGATAGTTCATTTATTTGACAATTTTACATAATTGCATTGTATGTTTGGCAGGACAACGATGGGAGACGAAGTTGATAAATACATTTTTTTGTTATGGCTTCCTTGTGCATATTTCTAATTCATTTGACAGTTCATTCATTTGAAAGTTTTACATAATTACATTGTATGTTTTGTTTGGCTGAACAACAATGGGAGGCGAAGTTGATAAATACAATTTTTTTGGTTAATTGCAATGGTGTATTTGAAGGGGAAGGATCAAATAGATATATGTTGGTGGGGAGGTCCCACATATGAGGAACGTGGATGTCGATTATGTGTCTTTTTTTAGGTTTCCATCTATGTTCAAAGAAAATCACATTAGTTGCATTTGATCAAATGGATATAGGGGTGGATTGGATTTTGAAATTCATTACACTGTTTAATCCAACGTTTGATGACATCGATAGATTGGATTTCGAAATCCATTATGTGCTTTATATCCATCATATGATGGATTGGATTTAAGAATTTTTCGTATTCCCAAAATACCCTAATCTAATTCAATTTTATTTTTTCTTTTGTACCGAAAATGATTAATATGAATTTTAAAAATTAAAATAATAACATAATTTAAAAAATATGAAATAAAAATTTATTTGTCTGTGTTCGGGTTTATGACGAAGTTGATTAAAATACAAAAACAAAACAAAATAATAAAAAAGAGATTAAATCAAATCGAATACATTTATTACATTTGTATTCAAACTAAATCAAAACTAAATATTTTTTTAATGCTAAAAGAAAAACTCATATGATACAATTTCATCATCAAATCAAAAATATTATTTCATATTTTTGTCTAATATTGTCTAAAATCATATCAATTAAATTTATTTATTATTCATTGGTTCAAATTGAGTTCATGTTGGTTCGAGTTGAGTTCATATTGGTTTGCAATTATTTTTTTATGCGTCGTGGTTTTAAAAATGAAATAAAATCGGTTAATTTTTTACTCCAAATATTTATGAATTTTGGTCTTCAATTCGTTTATGCACCAATAAAACTTATTTGTACATGTAATGAAAAATGATTTGGAGTAAGAACAATGAGTTCGTATTCGTTAACAATTATTTTTCAATCAAAATACTCTCAACTGAAATATTTTTGAATTCCAACCTTCAATTTGCTTATTATATGTAAATAAATCAAAAAATGAGTTTTAATACAAATAATATGTTAAACAATTAATGAAGGGTAATTTGGTCTTAATAATGGAATGATATCTAATTTATTTTACAATCTACTATGACATCAAACGTTGGAATGAATAATTGGTTATCCATTGAATTTCTTATCCATCATAATCCATTGTTGTTATCTAATCCAACGTTTTCCAATCTAAACGATCAAACGTAGCCGTTTATGCCTAAAAATTATGGAAGTCTCAGAACTAATCTGAGTACGCCACGTGGCAGCATCCGTTTCTCTGCCCTTAAGAGCCAAACGCGAGGAGCAA